>ML827615.1:11977-23450 GCA_009831015.1 Picea engelmannii | reverse complement strand
TTTGCTGGGTTTTCTTCCCCTAGAGGGTTTCCCAGGATAAATGTTGTGCCTCTTGTGAATGTGTATTTCTCAGTGATCTTGTTCTTATGTTGCTCTTATCTATTGAAATGCAAAGAACTATAATAATGGCATAAACATTAACAATGGTTTGGAAGGGAGAAGTGTTAGGGGTAATAATGTTTGAGTGCTATAATGGTTATAGGGTTTACGGTTTACAGGTTCATATATTACGAGTTAGAGGTGATAACTTATGGAGTTCAACAAATATGTGTTATAAGAGTATTGCGAGTTGGGGTATTTTATTAAAGTTGATAGAACCTTTTTTGAAGACTGAAGATGGCTAGTTATAAAGTTTGAAAGTAGGATAAAGCATTGGTGTAATCGTTGGTTAACCTTGGGAGGTCGGTGCATCTTAGTAAAGGTTGTTTTGGAAATGCAATCCATTTTTTGGATGGCACTTGCGACGGTTCTCACAAAGATCTGTGAATTGATTTTTGACTTTCCTTGGACGGGGGGTCATAAAGAACATGGCATACATCTTTGCAGCTGGGTACGAATTGCAAAACCAAAACCTTTGGGAGGATGGGGTCTCATGAACCTCTTCATTTTCAATCGTGCGTTAGCAACCAACTCTCTATAGAAAGTCTTGATGGAGGATGGAATTTGGCACCAGGTGATCAAAGACAAATATCTCCCTTACGTATCTGTGGTTACTTGGCTTAGATCTGTCCAGTTTATTCAACCATTGGCCTCTCACCTTTGGAAAAACTTGATGAAGTCGTTGCCACTCATTACCGATTGGCTGAGTTAGAAGCCCGAAAATGGTTATTATATACTCATTGGGATGGATAAAATTCTAGGCATTGGTAACACAACTATTCTATCCCAGGAGCTTTTATTGGCCTTAAAAATACAAAATATTCACTATTTGCACCAAGTGAAGGCCTAGTCATGTTCGGGCTATATTAGCGATCAGTGGAGGTCCAGTGAAGATTTGGGACTTTCGAGAATTCTGTCATTGGAATGGAAAACCTATATAAGGGCACTTATCTGTTCGGGTGTCCAACTGTGTTCTGGGGAAGATATTTTATTGTGGACAAGTGGTGACCAGTCAGGATTTCTCTCGGCAAAGAATGTCTACAATCCCTTAGCTCTTAAACTCTAGCCACAATAGATCACTACATGGAGAAGACAGTTATGGACCTGGGACTTGGCTTACAAAATCAAACTTTTCTTTTGGTTAGTATTGGAACATAAAATCCTCACTTGGGACTCTTTACAAAAAAGAGGCTGGTATGGCCTGAGCATCTGTTCACTCTATTTTAGGGATGAGGAGTCTATCTCGCATCTTTTCATCTACTGTCCGTTTACTTTAAAACTGTGGAAAATTTTACATATTGCTTATAATCTTGCCACAAATCGGGGAGGAAATTCATTAAACAACTGCTTTAAAGACTGGACAAAGGTGGAGAAATTATACAAAACTTTACCAATTATTGTATGTTGGTATTTGTGGTTGGAAAGAAACAAATGTATCTTTGATAGTTGTTTACCCTCTGCTATGAGGGTTTGTATACAAAGCAGAGGGATGATGAAGCCATCCAGTTGCCAGTTGCAAACAATGACACATAATAGGATAAAGAAGACTCCAGACATTATTTTGGATAATATTTGTTGGTTTGATGGAGCTGCACAAGTTAATGGTACACTTTGTGGGGCAGGGGGTGTTATAAAGACTACAGGCAAGACTTCCTACAGATGGACCTTAAACTGTGGGCAGGGCTCCAACACTAGGGCAAAACGTCTTGGGGTTTGGGAATATTTAACATTAGCACTCTGATTAAACATATTATGTTTACATGTCCTGGGGGAATCAAAGATTGTCATAGACTAGATAAACCACTTATGAAGTTTACAAGTTACCTCTCTCATGGGATAGAAGACAAAGATCAGAGAACTCATTTCCCTCTTCATTGACTTCAACTTTGATCATATATACAGGGAAGACAATATGGAGGCGGATGCTCTATCAAAGATTGCATTACAGGTTCCGGAAGGAAGGATACATTATAGTAAATGATAGGATGTCCATGAGGGCCCCCATTTTATTTTCATATCTATCCTTGATGGTCTTAGTCAATGGACTTGTTCCCTTTTTGTATACATCAACCCCGATACTTTATTTCTGAGTTTTTTTGGGGTATATTTCCATGCTAGAACTATGTAATTTGATTTTTGAATAGCTTACTGTGGAGATTTTAAACCTAGTATTGTACACCCTCTGTATCTTTTTGAGTGGTATGTACTTTTTTCGATGTTTATTTTGAGTCTGGACTTGGTGATTATATGTTGATCACAGTTCATTCTTTTTGGAGGATGGATATATCAACATGACATGATTGTATATTGAGAACAACATATATTAATATATTGAGTAATTTTCTACTGGATTTTTTTATTTTTAGGTATTATAGGGTTCATGGATAGTTCATATTACATTGGCTGATGTTTAGGTTTTATATTTATGATTATGTATGATTATAGTGGTTAGATTTTGTATTTATGATTATGTATTATTATAGCGGTTAGGTTTTATATTTATAATTATGTGGGTTAGGTATTTTATTATTTTATTAGTGTTAGAATTAGGGAAGAAAACCAGAAAAATACTATCTTTTAAATATTTTATTAGATAGAACAACAATGGTCTGAAAATAAATCAAACTTCAAACATAAATGATGTACAACAGTAGATCTGAAAATGATTAGATCTAAGCAAGAAATATATTCTGAGTAAGCAAGATAAACAGATCTAAACAATAGGTAGATTTCTGAGTTAGATCTCAACAACAATTTATTCCAGAATGATCAAAGAAATCAGATCTAAACAATAACAATTAGATCTGAACCATAAAACAATAGATCTGTATATAAAAATAACATATAACTTGAAGTAGTAACTTACCTATTAAAACTTACCTCTGTTCAATGAAGAAGAGCATGACTCACTCAAGGGATGAAGTGTCATTGAAGATATGCTCAGAAAAAGTCAAGAATCATGGATCTACCTCAAGGGTTAGATCTCTTAGCAAGAGAATGGAGGACTAGTTGCCATCAAGGATAAACCACACTTAAAAATACCACAAATTTTTTTATGGAAGTCAAACCCTCATGCATACAAAATTCACACAGAAATTTCTTGAGATCAAACCCTCATTCCAAACATGTGCAAAAAGTGATAGCTATGACTGTCTTGAATAACCAACAAGAGGGGCGACGGTTTAGGAAGGACTTCAAATCTGCAATTGAGAGGGGGACGAAAGCCTCTTAGAAGAGGTCTAGAAGCACCTGACTTGTTGTAGGAGAGGGCGTCAGCTTCAATCCTCAACACACAAGAAATTACATCATATAGCAACCCTTAAACAAAACTTTTGACAGTTTAGAAGAACCCTTGACTCATCACCAATCATAGAGCAGGCAACAATAAGAAAGAGGCTGGAAATTGGATTGATATAGAAGGCCGGACTGTTACAAGAAGGCCACATCTACTATTGCAAAGGGGGGCCGCATCCAGCATAGAGAAATCCACCTCACTTAGAAGAGATCATGAAAGGAGAGTAAGTGTAAGTGAATAATGAAGGGGGAGGGTTCTTATTTATACTTTTAGGCTAGGGTTAGACTAATAAAAAATACAATTAAAATAACATATTTAATTAATACAAATATTAATTAAACATGTTATAATTAAACATTAATTAATATTTTTCATTATTAACCCCTAAAACAAAAATACAAACCCCCAATCAAACTCAAGCTCAAAAACCAAGGGTGGGGGGGTTTAAGAGAGGTTTACTTAGTGGCAACACATGTCCATATAATTATCAAGGTGACCATTTAACTTTATCATCACTGCATATGGGATACATCCCTCATGTGGTCATGCCCATCTTCAAAATATCTCCTAGGTCTTTTGGACCATCCTGGAAGAGAGAAAGAGGATCACACAGCAACAAATCTTGGTATTACACCAAGAACTACCTGATCAAGGACTAGGTTGCCCCAGAACATATCTGTGGTCTTATCCACCAAGGTACACAACCAATGATCAACCCATACTTTAGACATGGGTACCCTGGAACACATCCAGGGGCCCTAGACATATCTAGGGACTTAAACTGCTTGGTCCCAGACCAAGAACCCCAGTCATCTACTGGGGGGGGCCTTCACAAGGGACTTTACTGCTTGGTCCCAGACCAAGAACCCCAGTCATCTACTAGGGGCCCTCACAAGGGTCTTTTGCCATGGATTTAACTGCTTGGTCCTAGACCAAGAACCCCAGGAGTGTATTGGGGGCCCTAGTCCACAACTAGGGTCTTAAGACATCCTCCATGGAGAATGGCTCTTGCAGCTGCATTAAATTCAACACTCCCTTTCAACAAGAGAAGCATTCTCATCTACACCAAGCTTGTCACGAAAGTATACAAACTTTTTCAGGGACAGTGGCTTGGTCAAAATATCTTTCGTTGGAACATACTGAATATTGAGAACGTTCTTCTGCACCATGTCCCGGACATAGTGATTTCTCATCTCAATGTGTTTTGACCTGTCATGAAACATTGGATTCTCGATGAGCTTTATACAACTCTGATTGTCACAATGAATGACTATGGGTTCTAGCTCTGTACTAAACAAGTATGAAAGTAGCTTCCTAAGCCACACTGCTTCTCTGCTAGCAACACTTGCAACAATGTATTCTACTTTTGCAGTGCTCTGGGCTATGGAGCCCTATTTCCTATTGGTACAGGAAATCATTGCGGAACCCAAAATGAAACAATATCCGGAAGTTCTCTTCCGATCCAATGTATTGCCCATCCAATCTGAATCTGTAAATCCATAAAGCATTACACCTCCACTGGAAGTGTATATGAGACCATAAGTTATAGTTCCCCGAACATATCTCAGAATATGATTAACAACAACCATATGTATATGCTTCGGTTCACACATGAACTGGCCGAGGGCATTTACCGCATAACAAATGTTCGGTCTAGTATGTACGAGGTACATCAATGACCCAATGATATGTCGATATAAGGTGGGTTCTTCTGGATCTGAACCTATAACCTGATCTTGTAGTTTCTTAAGGTTAGATATCATTGGTGTGGTCATGGACTTACAGTCCATCATGCCAAATCTGCGGAGCACATCAACTGCATATTTACTCTGTGAGAGAAAGATCTCACCAGGTTTTTGCCATACCTCCAAGCCTAAGAAATAATGCATGGGCCCCAAGTCTTTCATTTCAAATTATGAAGAAAGCTCCCTCTTAGTCTGAGCTATCAATTTTTCCTCTTTAGTGAGGAACAGATCATACACGTATAAGACTAAGATAACTGGATGATTTTGTACAATCTTTATATAAAGATTGAGGTCTACTATGCTCTTGGTGAAGCCAAGGCTCTGTAGAAAGCTGTCTATTCTACCATACCAAGCTCTTAGAGCTTGCTTTAACCCGTACATGGCTTTCTTGAGTTTGCACACATGAGATTATTTCCCATGAATCACGAAACCTTTAGGTTGTTCAATATATACTTCTTGCTCAACTTCACCATTAATAAAAACAGTCTTAACGTCCATCTGATGAAGTTTCCAACCAAAAAATACTGTAAGAGAGATAATAATTCTGATTGAAGTATATCTGGCAACTGGAGCAAAAATATCGTCATAGTCAATTCCTTCTTTTTGAGAAAAACCACGAGCCACGAATCTAACCTTGTATTTTTCAATACTGCCATCTGTTGCATGCTTTATCTTATAAATCCATTTGGAAGTTACCACTGGTTTGCCACGAGATCTAGGAACTACTGTCCATACATCATTTTTTAGAATAGAATCATATTCTTCAATCATAACATCTTTCCACACTTGATGTTTGGAGGCTTCTACAAATGTGGAAGGTTATGAATCAATAACAATATTCAACTTAGCTATGAGACCGATGTTCTTATTTGGTTTATTGCTTTCTCTGAAGGTGTCCTTAGGAGCTGAATGTTTTTTTGCTTCTTTTAGTATTTCTCGACACCGGGCTGGTTTCCTTTTGATAGGAGGTATCTCCATTGGAAACTCAATAGTATCCCTTGAGGGATCCACTGGAAGTTATGATGTTTCCTCCCTCTGCTCATATGGAAGAGGAGAATATGAAGAATCAAGTGGTGGAGCTTCTTGCTCCTCTGAATCACATGGAAGTTCTCTGACCCGACGAAAAAGTCACGTCTCTGCTAACTTAGATAAACTTTTGACCTGGGATATAAATCTTGTAAGCCTTTGAGGTTTCACTGTAACCCACAAAATTTCATTTCTTTCCGGAGGGCTCTAGCTTAGTCCTTTTTTCTTTTGGAATGTGAATATATATTGGATTGCCAAAGATTCTCAAGTGATCAATTGAAGGCTTCATTCCGGTGAAACTTATTCTGAAGTTTTCGCTTCAAGAGCTTTGTGTGGACATCTGTTTTGAATGTAGACTGCAGTACTGGTAGCTTCATCCCAAAGAGATAAAAGTAAGTTATGGTTGTACATCATGGCCCTGACTGCTTCATAGACAATTTTGTTCTTTCTTTCGGCTACCCCATTCCGTTGGGGGTTATAAGACACAATCAACTCCCTCTTAATTCCAGAATCCCGACACAGTTCATCGTATTTGAAGGAGTCAAATTCTTTACCATTGTCTGTTCTGAAAACTCGGATGTGTTTGCTTGTTTTATTTTCAACAAGATTCTTGAAATCTTGAAATCTGCTGAAAGATTCATCTTTAGTCTTTAAAAAATAGATCCAAGTTTTACGAGAATAATCATCAATAAAAATGATATAGTAAATACAACCATTCATAGATGGGGCAATCATGGGCCGACAAAGATCAGAATGAATTAGATCTAGAATGCCATTAGATTTTCTATTGCTGTGAGGATAGGGTTTCTTAGTATTCTTACTAAGTGCACAACCTCTACAAACACTATCATGCTCAAAAGAAAATACTGGCATACCTGCCACCATCTTTTGCAAACCTGGAAGTGCGTTGTAGTTGAGATGTCCAAGTCTCTCGTGCCAAAGTTCACAGGGATTTTTCGTCTCGTGAGCTAGTGCTTAAACAACCTGACCTAAAATTTTATAAAGTCCACTCTCACGAGTTCCAATAGTCATAGCAGTGCTCATATCTTCATTTTCGGACCACATGAGGGATTTTCCTTTGGTGAAGACTATTGAGTAACCTTTACTTTCTAATACTACAACTGAGATTAGATTTTTCTTTAAACCAAGAACATAAAGAATTTATTCAATATGAAAGATATTACCTGATTGGAGTTGGAAAGAAGCAGATCCATAACCTTTTATGTCATAAGTACCATTATCACCCAATTGCACATTTACATTTAATTTCTTATCCCGATAGTTTGCAAGATTTTGTTTGAAGCCTATCATATGTTTGGAAGCAGTAATGTCCATTAACCAAATCTCCTCCGACTTGGTAATGGTGCCAGAAAGATTTGAGATAAGATCATATTATTGTTGTTGTTCTTTCTCTTTGGTGGCAACCCTGGTTTGTCTTATTTGAGGCTCCTGTTGAGGTTTAGCCTCTTCAGTGGCAACTGAGGCTTGAAATCTTCATTTTATTTTCTTCTAAGAGGGAGGGTTCCTGCAATCTCTTGCATAGTGTCCTAGCTTATTGCAGTTAAAACATTTAACTTTAGATAAATGAGGATTAAGATGAGATAACTTACCTTGAGGTTTCTTACCTTTGCCTTTAGATTTAGGGAACTTCTTCCACTTCTTGGATTTTGTTGCAAGGGCGTGATCTTTTAGAATTGAATGATCATTTCTGATGTTTAGTCTTCCTTCTTCTTCTAAGAAGTTGTGCCACAATCTTTCAAAGTTAAGTTGGGATTCTCTTCCATTTACAGATGCAAGAAAAACTCCCCATGACTCAGGAAGTCCATCAAATGTATTTTGCACAAGGTCATCATCATCTACATGAACTCTTATTGCAATAAGATGATCTTTGGTTTGAGCAATCTTGGAGAAGAAGGTAGCAACTAAATCATCTTTTCCCATTTTCAAAGTACGTATTTGTTTCTTCAATACTCTTTTCTGAGTTGGTGCCTTCTGTTCATAGAGGTTTTCCAAGACATCAAAACAATATTTGGAATTCCTTAGATGACCGATGATGTGCATCATGTTGTCCTTGACGGAATAAAAAATGATTATTTTAGCCTTGGTTTGTTTCCTTTTGTATGTTGCCCTAGCTATGTTTGAGGTGAGTTCTTCAATTTCCCTAGTGATCAACTCTTCTAGATCATTCTCTTCAAGAATGTTAACTATTCTGCATTTCCAAGCATTGAAGTTGGCATCCCCTACAAGGTTGTCTTCAACTTTAACTGATGAGGAAGCCATGCTGAGATCTGAATCAGTTTAGTGAAAGAGATGTTGTTGATTTGTAAAACAACCCTAACAAAATGGATCTATGTAGGCTCAAGTCTGCACACTTCTTAAGCTCTTTTCACGCCCTAAGCTCTGATACCATGTTAGATTTAGGGAAGAAAACCAGAAAAATACTATCTTTTAAATTTTCTATTAGATAGAACAACAATGGTCTGAAAATAAATCAAACTTGGAACAGAGATGAAGTACAACAGTAGATATGAAAATGATTATATCTAAGCAAGAAATATATTATAAGTAAGCAAGATAAACAGATCTAAACAATATGTAGATTTCTGAGTTAGATCTCAACAATAATTTATTCCAAAATGATCAAAGCAATCAGATCTAAATGATAGCAATTAGATCTGAACCATAAAACAATAGATCTGTATATAAAAATAACATATAACTTGAAGTAGTAACTTACCTCTTAAAACTTACCTATGTTCAGTGAAGAAGAGCATGACTCACTCAAGGGATGAAGTGCCACTAAAGATATGCTCAGAAAAAGTCAAGAATCATGGATCTACCTCAAGGGTTAGATCTCTTAGCAAGAGAATGAAGGATTGATTGCCACCAAGGAGAAACCACACTTACAAACACCACACATAAATTTATGGAAGTCAAACCCTCATGCATAAAAACTTCACACATAAATTTCTTGAGATGAAACCCTCATTCCAAACACATGCAGAAAGTGATAGCTACGACTGTCTTGAATAACCAGCAAGAGGGGTCGCAGTTTAAGAAGAAGTTCAGATCTGCAATTGAGAGGGGGATGACAACCTCTTAAAAGAGGTCTAGAAGCACCTGACTTGTTGTAGGAGAGGGCGATAGTTTCAATCCTCAACACACAAGAAATTACAACATATAACAACCTTTAAACACAAATTTTGACAGTTTAGAAGAACCCTTGACTCATCACCTATCATAGAGCAGGTAGCAATAAGAAAGAGGTTGAAAACTAGACTGATATAGAAGGCCGAACTGTCACAAGAAGACCACGACTACTATTGCAAAAGGGGTTGCAACAAGCATAGAGAAATCCACCTCACCTAGAAGAGATCATGAAAGGAGAGTAAGTGTAAGTGAATAATGAAGGGGGAGGGTTCTTATTTATACTTTTAGGCTAGGGTTAGACTAATAAAAAATATAATTAAAATAATATATTTAATTAATATAAATATTAATTAAACATGTTATAATTAAAAAATAATTAATATTTTTCATTATTAACACCTAAAACAAAAATGCAAACACCCAATCAAACTCAAGCTCAAAAACCAAGGGTGGGGGGGTTTAGGAGAGGTTTACTTAGTGGCAACACATGTCCATATAATTCTCAAGGTGACCATTTAACTTTATCATCACTGCATATGAGATACATCCCTCATGTAGTGATGCCCATCTTAAAAATCTCTTCTAGGTCCCGTGGACCATCTTGGAAGAGAGGAAGAGGATCACACACCAACAAATATTTTTATTACACCAAGAACTACCTGATCAAGGACTAGGTTGCCCTAGAACATATCTGGGGTCTTACCCACCAAGGTACAAGACCAAGGATCAACCCATGCTTTAAACATGTGTACCCTAGAACACATCTAGGGTCCCTAGACATATTTAGGGACTTAAACTGTTTGGTCCCAAGCCAAGAACCCCAGTCATCTACTGGGGGGGGCCTCACAAGGGTCTTTACTACTTGGTCCCAGACCAAGAACCCCAGGAGTGTACAGGGGGCCCTAGTCCACAACTATGGTCTTAAGCCATCCTCCAGGGAGAATGGCTCTTGCAGTTGCATTAAATTCAACAATTAGGCCCTATAAATGATAATGTTTATAATGCTTAATTTTAGATGTTAAGTATTATAAGGATTAAGATTGAAGGATTTTATAGGTGGGAATTATATGGGCTATATGTATTATTCATTATCGATGCTAGTGATTATAAGCATTATATGTGGTATGGATTATGAAGATAACATGTTATAGGGGTTAGGGATTATATTAGGATTTATAGTGTTGAATATTATATGGGTCAATTATTATGGTTTATAAAGGTTATATAGATTACAAATTATAGGGGTTATGTGTTATAATGTTACTAATTTGTGGTTATAGAGGTTAACAATTATATGTGTCGGGGAATAGGGATGATATGTATAGAGTTGTTTGTAATATGGTTGATAAGTGTAGGGTTTATAAATGTTAGGGGATTATAAGTGATATGGATTACTAATTAATTAGGGATATAAGGGTTTAATTTTAAGGGTTAGTTATAATGTCTTATAGTTCTTATGATTTAAAGGGTTAGCAGTTGGTCTTGATGGGTGACATAGGTTACATGGCTAAATATTATAGCTTATAGGTTGGATTTAAGAAGATTTAGTGGTTATAGAATGGGTCATGGGTGTTAATGATTAGATCTAATAATAGTTATAATGATTCAAGATTATAGAGATTAGATGGGTTATGAATTAGAATGGGTTGCGAGGGTTAGGTGTTATTGGGGTTAGAGGATATCGATATTAGTATTAATGTTATAATGGTTATAATATCATGGATTAGGAGTTATAGGATTCAAGGGTTAAGTGTTAAAGTGATGAATGGTTACACGGATTAAGTATTGGGTGTTCATGGTGTGTGTTAGTTAAATATTATATGTTATATGGTTTAGAGTTTATAGAGGTATGATGGTTAGTGTTTACAAATTTATGTAAGGAGATAAATGTACCATGGGTTAAAATTTCAATGTTAGGGCTTGTAGATTTATATTAAGCTATAAGGGGGTTAATGGTTATGGTGTTAAGCCCTAATATTGGCTCATTACCCCTTAATTGGGGCATATTATATTAATAATATTATTTTATTTATGTCGGCTTTAGGCCATTAGTTGTAATTATACCTCCTAGTCTCCTATATATACCAATGAGACATTTTCATTTTGAATCATCTTGTACTTGAACATTTAAGTGGGGTAAAAGGAGGTTGCCCCCTCA
>ML827614.1:0-23956 GCA_009831015.1 Picea engelmannii | reverse complement strand
ATGTAATAAAGGTCAATATTAATAAGGCCTTTCAATAAAATAGAATAAGGTGGATGTAAGAAGACCTAATAGAAGCTTCCGCTTCTAGAAGGATCTTCCTCTAGATGCTTCTTTTGATAGACATATTTAGTATAAATAGGAGTAGAGGGTATGAGAACCCTAGCTTGGATATTATTGTAATAGAGCTCTGCTCAACTGGAGGTTGCCCCCTCGAAGAGGCCCATGAACATTGCTTTCAGAATCAAAGTGTTATTTCTGTTGTTATTCTTATATCATTTCAGTGGTATTGTGGTGATTGTTCTGGTTATATTGTTGTTATTATGCCATTTCTAGCATTTTATTTCTGTTTTGCATACTTTTATATCTGGTATATTACAATTGGAGAACCATAAGGAGATGAGCTAGGCCTGATGACCCCTTGATCCAATAAGCCTTGTACCTGCTTTTTGATCTTTGTCGTCTCTATAATAGACATCTCATACATGCCCACATTAGGAAGAGGAGAATATTGTTGAAGATGTATTTCATGTTGGATTTCCCTCTTAGGAGGTAATCCATCTGGTTCCTGGAAAATATCATCATACTTAGAAACAATATCAATTAATTATTTCTTATGAGAAGGATAACATCCTTGGAAGGCTTCAGATGTTCCGACATCCTTTTCCCTTACGACCATGAGTACATATCTCTTATTAGTGTTTATGAGTCTCTTCATCTGTCCTGCACTAACAAGTGTGGTGTTTACCCTCATGTTGTGGACTCTAACAATATATTCCACTCCCCCTTTAGTAAGGTGATATTTGTTCTTGTGACGAAAGAAGATTGTTTTCCTATCATAAAGATAAGGACTCCCTAGCACTATGCCACATACATCAAGTGATACAACATCAATATCCACTTCATCAATCAACTTTGAAGCAATAAAAAATCTAACCCTACATTGCTTGGTGACATTAAGTTTTCCTTTATCACATACCCAACCAAGAGGATAAGGCTTTGGATGTGGTTTAGTTTCAAGACCCATCTTTTTGACAAGTGCTTCAGATATTAAGTTTACTTGGGAACCCGGATCAAATAATGTATCTATCTTAGTGTGCTTAGATACAACTCTTATATGAAATAATTCATTCCTCTTTCTTTTATCATCATGAGATTCATTATTGGAATTTGAACTAGCATGAAGGGAATCTTTACCCTGTACTCCAATCGTTGTGATATTTCCCTCGTCTCCTGAATCAGATCCAAGATCTTTTTGCACTGTAGCAATGATATTTGTCTTCCCCTTTCCACCGAACTGTTTCGGTCTCTTCTCTGGATGTAGTTTCCAACAATGTTCATCATCGTGACCATTCTTCTTGCAATGAGTGCAAGATGGATTTCCTTCTTCCCTCTTTACAGTGGCGGTCTTTTTGTCCTTCCTTTTAAACTTCTTAAATTGCTTATGTGGGATATTGGAAGGTTTCTTTGTGGGATCTTCTTGAACATGCTTTCCCATGTTCTCAAGGTGAGTGGCTTGCACAAAAACTTCGTCAAGAATGGTGGGGTTAAACAATAGTAAAGTATGATGAATATAACTGTGAAGTGTGCCAATATACTTCATTAAAGTTTCATAAGAATCCGAAGGAATGTTTAATGCAAGAGCTTTCTTCCTAAATTCTTCCGTGAAACTTTTTAGAGTTTGACCTTTGCTTTGTCTTAAAGTTTGTCATTCCATCATTGCTTTATGTAAATAACCCAATGGACAAAATTGCTTCCTTATCGCTGATTTAAATTCCGACCATGAGGAAAGAAAATTACCACACTTACTTTTGTCCTAAAGTTTGCTCTCCCACCATACGAGAGCAGTGCCTTCCAACCGAAGAGAGGGCAATTGAACTTTAACTTCCTCTTCAACAATCTGTTGAACATGGCAATATACTTCAACTTGTCGCATCCAATTATCTAGCGTTTCAGAATTAGCATCTCCATTAAACATAGGTAAAGAAAATTTTACATCAAGCTTTAACAATGGTTTCTTAAAAGAAGTTTTATGGCTAGAATGATGAGAATGATGAAAATGCTTAGAGGAAGAAAACCTAGAACTTGAAGGTGAAGATGGAGGCTCAAGAGGGTCTCCTCCAGCCCCTTGATTCATTGAAGCATTATCATCTGCTTGTGCTTCCTTTTTCTTCCCTTTCTTCTTCATTCCCTTCTCGTAGTCTCCATACATTCGCTCGACCATTTTTGACATGCGATAAAAGACCATATGGAAGTTTTTCTCATGTTCATCACACTTTTCCTCTTCGGCCATTTTCTTCCTTCGGGATGCACGACTAACTTCGGGATAGAAAGTCTTAAGAGTTCCTTCACCCTTCTTATGCTTGGCCCTAGAAAGCATTCACACTCAACAATTCAAGTCAAAGATGATTGCTTTGATATCAACATGATCTGAGATCTTTTCATCGATGTGACTTATTAAAGAATTGTATTAGATGAACATAAATTGAAGTGCACCATAAAGAAGGAATAACTCAATAATGAGGAGACATATGCATCAGATATGAACATAAAAACTTGATAAAGGAGTTCGTCCCTGGTGGACTATGTCTCTGGGTCTTGCTCTCAAATGGGTAGGCCTTTTTATTAACTCAACAAAATAATTTGGCAAAATACATAAGTATACATCATTCTAGAGTTAAGTTGCATAAGATTTGCTCAGATCATAAAACAAACATCACCACTAAATTCGTGGCATCGAATTACCCAAAAAACGATTGTCTCCATGCCTCAATCTAAGTCTGGCACTTTCAGGCCCTTGAGAAAATTCGTCTTGGTTTTCGTGCCTGCACCTGCAATTAAATTCATGGAGAATTTCTTAATTTTTGTGTCGTCTGTACGATCGTGCGCCCCTTGGTCTGACCCCCAAAATCTGGAAAAATCGGCTCTTAAGTAATATTGGAGGGTAGATATACCAACATAGTTGTTTGGCTAGTTGGTTGGCAGATATATTTAAAGAGCTTTGGTTAGAGGAGGTTCTGGGGTCAAGCCCGCAGACCTCCCATTTTAATACAAGGCATATATGTGTGTGTGTGTGTGTGTGTTATCTGTTGGGATTGTTGTTAACTTTGGAGTGTGGTTTGGTTGTGGCAGATCCTGCCAGATCTTACGATGGATTTAGTGGACTGGGGGTTGGTGCCAGCCAACCCCTTACCCCTTTTAAATTTAGGTTTTTGCGTGTCCTTAGGCATTTTCCCACTGCCACGTGGCAACCCATGACTGGCCCACGTGGCGGCCTTTCATTGGCCCACGTCACCTCATTGCATGGATAACCACATCACCTCTGCCATGTCAGCCTGCCACATCACCTGTCGGGTGGCTATACGGTCTGCCACGTGGTTGTACGAACTGCCATGTGGCACCTTCCCATTGGTCCATGAATTTGACCGAAAAAGTCCAAAAATGAGTGACACATGGCAGCTTCTGGTGCTTCCACATCACCATGTTGACGTCAACATGACACGTGTCGCTCTTTGTGTCTGTCACGTACACTGTACGAATGATGACATCATATGTACTGATGCTAACGTCAATAATACAGATGCTGAGTCATCCCTGTTAACTGGGCTAGGTTGACCAAAACTTTGACCGTGAATATCTTTTGATCTGTAACTCCGTTTGACGAGTTGTTTACGTTGTTGGAAAGATTGTGATGCGCTCTTCGCGATGATGCCAATTTCACTGAGTTTCGAGGACTTTGAATTTTTTCCCTTTCTCTGTTTGTTGAGGCCATTCTGAGCTTCCTGGGTTGCTTCAATGAATTCTGACTTATCCTTAGTCTTCTCTGGATCCTTTTTGGATCAATTGGCCAGACACTGGAATAACTAGACCCATTTCCTAGATACTCCTACTACGTGAGGTTGCATAGATGGTGGCAGATCCTCGATCTCTGCCATTGGAATGCTACGAGTGAGGGTTCTCAAGTTCCTCCCTACCTGCCTCAGTACTCTTTCGACCTCTGTTGACGATGGCACTACTACTGCTACAGCTCCTCCTGGTTGGGTTTGCTCTCGCGAACGATGCCTAGTCTGGGGGAGGTCTATTGGCCGCACTAGTCCCACATATGTACATAACATATTTTTGAGTTGGTACCATGACATTAACAAAAATATGTTTTCTTTCTCATAAATAAAATTAAAATTTTAAAAATATATAAGAGTTTATACCTATCTCACCACGTGTTGTGCCAGGGGGCATAGGCATGTTGGGGTCTCTCAAGAAACTGATCCATGCGTATGGATAATCCTCGATGGCTAGAATCTGTCGTCTCCACCAATCGAAGAACTCATCATCATACGACTCTCGTACCCCCTGCTCTCTGGCAAGGCATCAAAGCGACCCATCTACATAATAATGGAAAGGTGGCTATGTGACCTTGCACGCTCTCCTTCGGGCTTATGCCCGACACTCTTTCAAGTAAGAATGCATAAAGCATTGTCCTGAATCTGAAGTTCTTCTTCTTCCTCGGTTTACATTATGTTAGTTGTATTTTCATATAGCTGAGCATCATAGTGCTCCAATCGAATATCATTGGTTGCAGACACTGCACTGCACAATGCATTTGAGCACGAGAATCCTAATGTAGAGTAGTGGATCCAGTAATCCACCCAATCAAGTAAAGCACTGCTCTTAAGCCAAGATTCTCAATCTTCTGTATATGAACTTGAGAGCCTACTTTTTTTGTACCGGATTCACAATACATATCGACATAATGGGCTATGTGATATGGACCTGGAGAGAAGGTTGTCAAGTTCACTGGCTCACCCCTCCTAGAGAGACCAATCAAGAAGTAGATATCTTCGGTGGTGGCTGTCAAGGATTGGCCTTCTAGCATAAAGGCATCTACATTGGGGTCCCAATACTCAATCAGGTGATTCAATAGTCTCGGTTGGGCCCTCATAAATGGACAACAAAAGAATTTCCACATCCCACATCGTTTTAATATAGCCATATTTGTTGGGTCCTCTTTCACCATTCGGTCCACTTCCTCATGCTCTCCCTCTCTCTCCAATGCACATGCATCCTGGATCATGCAAATTTTTGGGAGTTAGTGCCTTTGTTTTATCATTTTGGTGAGCATGTACGCACCTTGTTTTGAAGATAGTCGTGTATGTACGTGTGTTGATTTTAGCTCAGCTAGCATACATCTGCACGTTGAACATGAACAACGCACGTAAACGCATAGTCATGAAGAATTTTAGGGTGCGTGGCCCCCAAATTCCTGAAAAAACCATGAAAATGAATGGATTTGCAAGAGAAGAAGAGGGGTACTTACTTGGTTTAAGAACGAGTCCATTCAGTCCATCGTTGCTCTTCAAATGTGCAATTGAAGAAAGAGGGTTTTTTTCTATTTTTGGGTTTTTTCAAACAACAATGGTGAAAATGACCCCTTTTCACCTCTATTTATAGATTTTTGATTCTTTGTTGACCTAGTTTTGCCCTTTTTTCTTCTCTATTGTTTGCTCGGTGGATGTTTTGGTTCTTCTTGGGGATCGTTTAGTCGTTTACAAGTCTTATGTGCTTTAGATTTGGTATTTTAATGTAGGGGTACTACTTATATCATCTTGTGACGAAGTTATGTTTTCTCCATTTGCATATAGGGTAGGCTTTTACCACCTTACATTTTGCATTCAATTGACGATTTCTGCGTTGCCATAGGGTTGATCCCACCGAAGTGCAACATTGAACCTTCCATGTTGCTTTAGAAGTGTCGTAATTAGGTGGTAGAGCCTTCCTCTCCATGGATGCGCTAGATAGATCCTTGTCTTGCATTCTAGCATCCATGTTGTGAGTCTTCTGTAGGATTGGGAGTCCCTTTTAGTCCCACCATGACTTTGTGTTGAAGCCTCATCTTTTTTTTCTTCATCTTTTTTCTGGCCTCTACCCATGGGACTCCCCTAGAGCATGGTTTGTTTTCTTTCAAGCTCACTTAAACTATGAAAGTAATATCTAGCGAGAGATTATTTATCTTTTTCGACCTCGTTTAGATTACATAAGAAAATGAGCCCCCATGGAGTCTTCTTTAAGCTCTTTTTAGACTCTCTAAAATTGAAAATATTGTCGAGCAATCTTGTTTCCCTTCACGCTCGTCAAAGTGAAATTTGAAGGCACATTTGTCTGGTGATATTTTACCCCTTTTTCGGTCTGGATGGCTAATTTTATGAAAAAGGTACGCCCTAGGAGCTACGGTTCACTAGGAGAGTATTCTCAAGTGTAACTTTAACCCTTTTTCGGGCCCGAGGGACTAAATTTGCGAAAAAAGTGTCATTCTCCCTGGTTTTGGTTTATCACTTTTTCGGGCCTTGGAGATTATTTACAAAAAAGCAAACCCCTTAGAGTCTCCTTTAAGCCCTTTTCAGACTCCCTAAACAGGAAAAGATCACCGAGTGACCTTGTTTCTTTCACACTCGTTAATTGGTCCATAAAGACCGTCTATTTGACATAAGTTTAACCCTTTTTTCGGCCAATAGATTACCCAGGAGAAAGGTATGCCTCGTGAGACATGTCTCGCCGAGAGAGTTCTCCTAAGTTATGTTTTATAATTTTTCAGACTCAGAGGACTAAATTTTGAAAAGGGACGAGGGAGTCCATAGTTAAGCTCTTTTTATACTCCTTAAAATTAAAAATATAGCTGAGTGATCTTGTCACTGTCACACTCGTTAAAATGGTTTTGAAGAGACATCATTTTGGTATAAGTTTAAATCTTTTTCGAAACAACTAGACTATGTACGAAAAAGGAATACTCTGGCCCCCAGTGACCAGAAGCGTTCTCCTTGGTATGATTTTATTCTTTTTCGGGCCCTGGAGACTAAACTTATGAAAAATACCACTTTGGAGTTTTATTTTACTGGTTTTTCAAACTCTCTAAGCATGAAAAACTGTCGAGCTTGCCTTCTCTGGGCTCGTAAAACTTTACATTGAAGGAGGCTCATTGCGTCACTTCATAATCGCATTGCATGTCTCACTCTTGCATTGTTGGCCTAATCCTAGCTCCATGTTACTGTTACTAAACTTTTAGAGCATCCCTTAGGTGCAGACCTTGCAACATTTTTGTCTTGGCGTTCTGACACCTTGACCCATGGAGGAATTTTTTCGAGTGTCCATATCCTGCACATGTCTCCTTGCACTGAGCATTAGTGTGTTTCATGTGCTTGGAACTAGTTTTCCTGCCCGCGACACTTGTTCCTCCTTTGTAACATAGTGGTCTTTTATTCTTTTTCAAGCTCGTTAAATATATGAAAAAGACAAAAAAAATCAAATATTCCAAAAAGAGGGGACAAGAAACATTCTCTTTTACTGACAACAACCTAGTCACCCTTGGACAGAGCACATCCTTCAGTTTGTTCTGCAAAGCACTAGGATTTAGTATGGCCTTAGTAAGTTGTTCTCGTTACATAGAGTTGTTTCCTCCTCCATTTGGTTACTCTTCCAAACACGTGGAGAGTTTGTGGTGCCTCCTGTGCCACAAAATTTTGTCAATAACATGTTTCATGAGTCTTTTCATATGTCATGCTCTTATCCAAGGGAAAGTCTTACAACATGAGTCGGCCATTTTACAATAGGTCTCTTGACCTTCATGAGTCGGCCATACTAAGAGTCCTATCAAGTTCACATTCAAAATCAATGAAGTTTCATGCCTGATGCTTGAGATCCTCCAGTCTTTCTACGACGACTTGTCGAAGACTTCAGAGTAGTGA
This sequence comes from Picea engelmannii, assembly GCA_009831015.1. Taxonomy (NCBI): domain Eukaryota; kingdom Viridiplantae; phylum Streptophyta; class Pinopsida; order Pinales; family Pinaceae; genus Picea; species Picea engelmannii. The sequence continues at coordinate 16,223 of ML827614.1, read as the reverse complement.
GTCTTTCACTCCTATTATACTCCTACCTGAGTTTTAAAGATCTTGAAGATATTGCTCAAGTTACTAAAGCTCTCATCTCTAGCTACATGCATTGATGCCTCCTAAAGATTCATATGATATTGTATTTGTTATCTTCTTATTCTTTTGAGATGTAGATCTGTTGTGTATTATTCGCGGCTATAATCTATACTGGCATACACATTAGTCATGTAGCCATGATTACTATATATGACATGGATATGCAATGTACTTGATTGGAAGCCATGCTTAGTTTATCCCGAGCATGGGTATGCCTACCTCAGTGATTATTATTATTCTTTTGCAGATGAAACGCTCACAAATACTCATATGGGCTCACTCGACTCGGTGCCTTCCCACTTTATTAAAGATGTTGTAATGTATTTCGACCATTAGTTGCTCTTCTGACCTCACACATTAGGGCACATCTGTTATAGATCAAAATGCCACTACTATGCATTTCTGACATTGGCCTACTCATTTACACATTTGCCAACCATTTTTGTTGAGGTTCCTCTTAAAAAACACATTTTTGTATAGTGTACACTCCTTGTTGTTATGAGGAAAATCTCTCTATGGCAAGGGGTAAACCACAACAGACAGAACGACACGCAGAAACAACTCCAATCCCAAGTATGCTATATAAATTAAATGCTAACAAGACAAGGCTAAGATCCTAACTCGTCCGGGCGTTCGATGAATACCACCGTTGAGCACACAACCCAAATATTTATACCTGCAACTTGTCCTCAACAACCAAGATACGCAAGCATGTGGTGATACTATATAATGTTAGCATATAAATTAACATAATCCATTAACATGCATGACAAATTCGCCCATGGAATAATAATTCAAATATTTGCGAGATATCAATTGGATGATAAAATGGTATTTCTACTAAAATAATTAGCATAAGTACATAGGTGACAAACTTCTGTAACAACACATATCGGAACCAAGAAACTAAGTCCCTCTAGCTAGGCCTCCACCACTTCAATCCTCCACCAAAGGCAAGCTCATATAAAAAAATTCAATGAAGATCTCCATCACAAATAAGGAATAGTTTGGGGGATGAACAAGGAGTTCAAACTTTCAAGGACAAAGGGATGCAAACTCAATATGAAGTGAAATTTCTCCCTAGTGTCTTTGCTCTCAAAGTTGAATTGTTGAATCTCCCTCAAGGCTTGGATATGTCTCAATTTATAGCCTTCAAATGGAACTGAAGGGCCGAGTCGGAGTGTTTCCAGTATATGGAAGGTCAAGGATCATGGATCTCGTGACATGGAATAGAAACCAAACATTATTTTTAATTTTGAGCACCAAACTCAATGTACGCGAGCTGTAGTGGAGAAACCTGCTTATACGCTTGTTGTATAATTGATAGGGCGCATATATGTGGAAAATATTATTTTTTTGGCTCTGGAGGGCATAAAAAAGGAACTTTAAGTCTGCATAGGGAAATGGAAAGGCCATCCAAGCAAGTTACATGGAGTGAGGCAAAATTTGTTGTAATAGATGCCCCCTAATGTGTGAGGTCAGAGGAGTATCTACGATGGCTGAAATACATTATAATTTCCAGAAGTGGAGTAATGAAGATTGAGATGGAAGTACTAGTTGCTCATGAGAATATTACAATCCATAACAACTTTGTACACATGGTTGCCAATCTGAATTACAATGCAGATCAATGTGGAAATATATCAAATAGTTGTTCATGGCCATGAATAGGCAATACAAAGTGGACATATGCCATAGGATGTCATAGTCACGAACAAGGCACAGTGGAATCCAGTCTCAAAATCAATCTGAAGATATCAATATACAATGGAGTACAATCCGATCTCCCATGATCACTGAAGTCATATAGGTATTGGTCCAATGAAAGACAACAACAGATGAGGAATGTTGATATTGTAAGATGGAGGTCTTCTACACTATCCGTCAAAGGTGCAAGTCTACATCATGTGAATAGAGGAGTTGAGGTCGAACAAAATGAGACTTCGTTTAATTACCAGTCATTAAGGTATACCGTTAACAAATGCGAGAGAACCCACCGATAATGAAAGTAGGTATCAAGGCACCGAGTACATTCTACAAGTGTGAATAAAGGTGTTGAGGTCGAACACTTGAAGAATCCATCGATCAGGAGACATTGATGTATTCCCAACTGTCGATGGCAGGAGAACCCACCACTAATGACTGCAAGCCTCTAGGTACTCATAGGACTCTAGGTCTCATTTCCAAAATAGACGAGGTGAAGTCGATGGAAGGAGACCCGCTGAAAGGAGAGCATTATGGAATCTCTCATCATTCATCACAAGGTATAAAGCAATAGCTTGATGATTAGGAGGATCTCGGATGAATAGGATGTTCACGAACCAACGACCATGTGCACCTCTCACATGCACCAAATGCAAGTAGTGCATGAAAGAGACCCTCTAAATAATAGTTAATAAGGAAAACTATCGACAAAGGTGAGGAAACCACCAATAAGGCTAATGGAATATAAGACACTGCATGAATCCCAATGTGTGAATAGATTTCTTGTCGTCGAACACAAGAGAAACCCCCTAGTCAGCGACCGATGAGGAAATGTCAATTGTTGGGTTCAAGATTACCTACCCATAATGAAAGTAGGCCCATAGTGCATGGTAGGACTACAATTTCATGTTACTCTGAGATACACTGAGGGTATGGCCGACATTCAAAGTCAAGAGTTCTAAGAAATAGCCGACACATGCTTACAAACTTTCTTTGAACAAGAGCATGAGACATACAGATAACTCAGACAACATAGACTTGATGATAAAACTTTGTGATGCAGGAGGCATAAAAAAACTCTCTATAGGGACTGGAAGAATAACTAGTCAGAGGAGTAAACTCTAAGTAACGAGCTCAACTTCCTAAGTTCATGCTAAACCTAAACTTTGGATGCAAAGAACTAAAACGTTTGTGCTATGTTCAAAGGAGACATGACTGTTGCCGATATGAGATAATATTCTTTTCACACCCACCTTTTTTTGTTTTTTCATAGGCAAAGAAATGTTATGATACAGGAGAGGAAACAAGTGTCATGAGTAAGAAACTAGTTCCAAGCAGTGGAACATACCTATGCTCAATGCAAGGAAGTGCATGTGGGGCATGGGCACTCGGGGGAATGTTTCCTCTTAGGGTACAGGGTGTCAAGCTGCAAAGGATATATAGAAGGCTATGCTTGGGTAGTGATGCAAGTTGCCGAGGTAAGAGGCTTATAACAAGAAAGAGGGAACCGAAAATAGGCTCAATACTGCAAGCAAGATGATGGAATGCAATTACAACTTAACTCCAAAAAATGTATTTTTTCATAGATTTAGTCCCCTAGTCCCGAAAAAGTATAAAATATTACCCATGAGAACTCTTCTAGCCAATGGTGACTAGATTATTCCTTTTTCATAAGTAGTCTACTTGGTCCAGAAAAGAGTTAAACTTATACCAAATAGATGTCCTTTCAAATCCATTTAGCGAGTGTGAAAGAGACAAGTTCACTCAGCAATATTTTCATTTTTTCGAGAGTCGGAAAAGAGCTTAACCAAGACTCGGGGGGAGTCCCATAGGTAACAGTCAAAATGCTTGTGAGTAAGAATATGGGGTTCGAACGCAAAGTCATACTGGGACTATAAGGAACTCCTGGTTCTATGGAATAACTTTTGCATGGGCACCAAATGGCACAAAGGTTCTAACTAGGGCACCCGTGTTTGGTAAGCCTCTACCACTTAATAATGACACTTCTAGTAGCTATAAGAAGGTTCCATGTCGCTAATAAATGGATTTGTACCTAGGGTGTATGGATCAGAGTCATAGGATGATGCAAGAGTACAAAACAGAGCGAAAACCTATCCTATATGTCGATGAAAGAATATACATGCCGAAGGCATGAACGGGCGGTATGAAGCTAGAAACCACAAAAAATCCTGGACAAAACCACCAAAAACCAAGTCTTTCCACTGGACTACTAGTCCATAAGGTAAAAAATTAGCACAAACTATAGAAAGTCGGTAAAAAAATTCTACTAATAGTAAAAATAGACCATCTTACCATACCATTTGAGTTTTTTCACCCACATAGTGCATTTTAGGCCATTTTTCCCACGATCTGCAAGTGTCGATTGCGGGAGCTACGATCAATGGAATCAACAACCGTCTGGACCAAGTAAGTGCCCATCCCCTTTACTTTAATTGCAATGGTCTAAATTTCAATTTTAGGCCCCATTTTTTGAGTATTAGAGAGCGTAACATGGAAACTAGGGTATACGCGGGTGACAGTTCATTGGGTCACGTATACGACCCCATATACGTGAATGTTACCAAGTTATCCCACGTACAAGTCTATGAACAACATTTTTGAAAGGTTTTAACTCAAAAAATGGATTATCCTTTGCGGGATGGTGATTGAATGGAGGGAAAGGGAGCATGAAGAGATAGATGCAATAGTGGGAAGAGATGCAAGGGCCCAACAAGCATTAAAAAGATGTGGCCTTTATAAATTTTGGGCTCTCAAGGGAATGAGGGATCAGGTGAGGTTACTCCAATTGCTAGTAAACTACTGGGATCTGGAGATAGAGTCCTTCAACCTCGATGGGAAACCATTGAGGATTGAAGTGGACTATATATACTTCATCATAGGATTGTCTCGCCGAGTTGAGGTAGTGAATCTCAAGGCCCGAGGGGATGGGGGTGGTATGACTATGGAGGAGTACATTGCCACCCATTGTATTGCAGGCACAGATAAAGTAGGGATCCAACTCTCTATTAGGGCGATTGAGAACCTGAGCTTAAAGATCGTTCTGCTTGTACTTACACGGATTTTGGGGTCGACCTCATTACACCAGGCATCGAGGCCACACATGTTCTATGCGGTAGAGTGTTTAAGACCAATTGTTTATGACCGGTGTACCTCACTGCTGGCTAATATGAAGAGTTAGTTGAAGGATTGCAAACAAGGGAAAATGAGAAATTTCGGATTTGCATCCATACTTTGTAATTTTTTCTTTGAGAGGGTTCCAGGTTTGAGCCCTAGAGTAGAGATTACTCCACATGGATAGCGTGATCCAGCCATGTCACGGTGGACCGACGTGATGAGGCAGCTAGGAGGTGGTAGGGTGCAAATCCCCTACAATGATGAGTTCTTTTTCTAGTGGTGCTGACAGGTCATAGCCATTGATGACTACCCTTACGGCGGGATCGACTACAGAGGGGATTCAGACATGCCTTTGCCACCAGGTTCATCCTATGATGATATTGGTAAGAAATGTTTTTATATATTTCATTTTTTTGTGTTTTCAATAAAAATAAAAAAACACAAATATTTTTGTATGGTATCAAGTGTTAACAATTACTTTGTTACGCAGATGTAGGTTTGCGACGACTAGAGGGATTCCCATGACATCAGCAGAGGGGACGAGGAGATGAGCAAGTGGGTGGAGAAACGTAGAGAGTGCTATAGAATGTGCAAGGGATCCTGTCTCGATTGACGCACATGATTCCTATGGTTCAAGTGGAGGATCTGCCAAAGGCGATGCAACGACAGGTGGTGGATGTACCTCATGCGTGGGTGCGACTCTTCTGGCGTCTCGCAAACGTCGTAGTGTGCTATCATGATATGCATTCGGCACCACAGGTGTAGATGCCATGGTCATATTATACACCAGCCATATATGTATTTTGAGGGTGTGAGCTCCATTTTATACTATGACACCATATTTTTTTAACTCGAAAGGTTGAAATATAAAAAAATTGGTCTTTGACTTTACTTATATATGTTACAATGTCTAAATGCATGAATTTGTTTATTTGCTTAGTTATGTGACAAATGCCAATCTAAAATATAATTAGCATATGCATCAGATACATGATAAGAACTTCTAGGTATGTGATTATAAGTAAGAAAATCAAAGTATCGTTCCAAAAGTCGTACCCATAGGAATCGTCGGAGTAGAATAGGATCTCGCACACGGTAACTGTCGTTCAATTGATATATGACTAACTAAGAGTCCAAGCCACCGAACACCATGTGAAATGGCGTCATGTAATAGCTCTATAACAACGTTATACTCAGCCACATTATTCGTTGATGGCTCCAGACGAACGCCACCTGAAGACACCAATTGGCCCTCGGGTGAGTAAATGACCCAAGCGGCGAAAGCCATGTTCTGCGTATGATGACTGACACTGTCCGTGAATCCTAAGTAAATTGAAGACTCCATTGACATCTTCCAAGCAAGGGAAAACTTGATAAGTAAGCTGATGAAACAAAGGAAAAGATGTATATACACTAAGATACACTAGTATACAAAAGGTCATGCCCGAGCTTGAGGGCTCAAGCATAATACCTTTTAAGGTAGAGACCATTTCTGGGCTCATCCAGCATATTCCCTTCATAATCTTCCAATTCGTAAGCTCCTTTCTCTAAGACACATCGCACGACATAAGGATCATGCCACATGGAGTTGAAATTTCCTTCCCCCAACGGTTCTTTGGCTTGGTCATAAAGGAGAACCAAGTCACCCTCAGTGTACTATTGAGGACAGACAGACTTATCATATTGAACCTTAACACGTCATTTATTCACTTTGATAATCATAGATGCATCCTGACGTTGCTCATCGAGATGCTCCAGGTGTATGAGGCGTTCTTCAATATTGAAAGTGTCAGGTAGGAGCTCAATTTCCAACTTAAGTGAAGGGATTTTGCATTCAATTGGAAGAATCGACTCCACGCCATGTACTAATTGAAAAAGAGAGAAACCAGTGGAAGTATTTACCAAGGTTCGGTATGCCCAAAGTGCGGGGTAAAGAATCATATGCTAATCATATTTACTCTGGTTGACAGTTTTTTGCAAGATGGTCTTGACAGATTTATTCATCGCCTCTACTTGTCCATTTTCTTGGGAATAGTAAGGGGAAGAATGATCATGCTTAAACCTCAGTTTTGATGCTAACTCTTTCATCATTTCATTATGAAAGTGACTGCCATGAATAGTGACAATCTCTCTAGGGATTCTGAACCGGGCTATATTCTAGTTGAATATGAAGAATGTCGTAGCCTTACCATTGGATTTAATGATAGGCATGGCCTCTACCCATTTAGTAAAGTAATCCACGACCACAATAATATGTTGGTGCCCCCCAGCTCAGGTTGGGTTACATTCCATAAAATCTACCCCCCACTTGGTGAAGGGACCAATGGTGACGACTGGGTGAAGAGGGGTTAGGTGCAAGCACATTTTTCGAGCGAGCACATGGCAAGGGTGGCACTTCTTGACCGGTTCAACACAATCTTTAAAAATTAACGGCCAAAAATAACCGGCTCACAATATTTTTTGGGTTGTTGCAAGCTTGGATAGTTGACCACCACAAGCCCCATTGTGACAGTCATTGAGAACAAACTCAACTTCCTCGTGAGTCAAGCAATGATGTAAAATATTATCTACCCCTCGACGATACAAAGTGTCATCGATAATAAGGTAGTTTTTAGCCCGATGATATATACGTCGTCATTCGTCTCTCGACAGATGTTGGGGTAGCTTCAAGATTTGAAGATAGATCAAAATGTCTCCATACTAGGGGTCCGAAGATGAGATAAGGAATATATGTTCATCCACGAATGAATTGTCATGAAAAATGTCCTCATCTATTCGAGGGAAGTTCGATATCAACTTGACAAAAACTAACAATTTCTTGGACTTCACCGAAGCGAAATCGAGATCAAATTCTTGCAAAATAACAATCCACTTATTGTATTTTCCCCATATGATATGCCTGGTGAGGACGTATTGAAATTGATTGATATACGCAACTACGATAGTTTTGAAAAGTAATACATAATGTCATAATCCTTGAACTGCATGTATGGCGACCAAGGCTAGTTTCTCTACATGAGAGTATTTAAGTTCAGGACCAACTAGGTTTCGATTGAGATAATAGACAATGTGCTCATGGAGCTCATCGTCCTCCTGAACCAGAACCATACCAACTATCTCTTCGGACACGACGATATAAAGTAAATAGTCTCTACTGTATTATGGAGGCTTCAACAGAGGTGTCAATACCAAATCTTTATTAAGAGCATCGAAGGATTCTTGGGCTCGCTCATCCCATATAAACGGAGTATCCTTCTTCAAAAGATGCATGAAACCTTTAGTTAAATTAGCATATTTCACTATGAACCGATGCAGGAAATTAGTCTTCCCCTGTTAACCTTGAAGTTGTTTAATGTTGCGTAGGGGGGGGGATCAAAGTATTGCCTCAACCTTCATAGGATCTACCATGATCCCATGCTCAAAGACTAAGAATTCTAAAAGACAACCAGATCTAATGCAGAAGATGCACTTGTGAGGGTTCAACTGAATGCGATTATAATGACATCTCTCTAATACTAATAAAAGGTGAGTGGAGTGATCTACTCTCTTGCAAGAGTGAGCAACAAGATCATATAGGTAAGCTTCAACAATATGTTTGAGATCGTAAAAATCAAAGGTCATGGCACGTTGGAAGGTTGCTCCGGCGTTTTTAAGGCCGAAAGACATTTTTCGGTATGCAAAAGTACCCCAAGGACAAATAAACGTCGTCTTATGTTGATCCTCGGGTTTGATTTGAATTTGATTATACTCTGAAAATCCGTCCATAAAAGAAAAGACTCTGCTTCCCGTGCACTCGTCAAGAATCCGGTCAATGAAAGGAGTGGGGAAGTTATCTTTAGGACAAGCCTTATTCAGGTCTAAAAAATACGTACATACGCAGATGGTTCCTTGCTTTTTATTTAAAGGAACGGGATTGGACACCCATTCAGTTAAGGGAACCGGGTAGATGAAACCAACATTAAGTAGCTTCTCTACTTCTACCTTAATAGTAGGGGCCTTCCTAGGATTAACAACTCTAAGATGTTGTCGAACAAGTTTACCATCCAGATAGGTTTTAATCTCATGTTCAACAATGTTGGGGTCGATCCCTGACATCTCTTCATACGACCAAGCGAATACATCACAAAATTCTTTGAAGAGATCGATGTAGATCTGAATTTTTTCAGGCAAACAATCTGCATCAATATATACATTCTCAATTTTTCCAGGAATACGAGATATGTCAATCATGACGGTAGGAGAAATATTCGCCATTCTCCCTTCGACATAAATACTATGTGTATCTAATGGAACCACAACGCGATCAACCATCTCACTCAAGGTAGATCTAAAGTCATCATGTTCGATCTTAACAAGCTCTGGGAGGAAACAAGATTTATGATTCATATCGTCCCAAGGCTCATCAGGAGCATACATGGCCTCTAAGATGGCTTCATCCGAAAGTAAAGTATCGTCAAGGCAATCATGTCAACAAGAGGATTGAACGACCCATATGGGCTCTAGAACATGATCCACCTTGTCCATCCATGAAGAGGAAGGATTTGGGTCAGCAGTAGCGTCAAGAATAGGCTAATACACAACCTATACTGCTGATAGTGGCATTGCCATCCCAATGTGTGACTGACCTTCGTACGACATAATTGAGGAAGGTAGGGTCCAAGGGTCGATGAAATATGAAGTACAGAAAGGAACGAACCTCATTGACAACGAAGATTCATTGGAAATGGCATGAATATGGTGAATTAGTGCCATGAAATCAAAGCTACTCATCAAAGAGGAATACATTTTGACACCAACATCCTTAGTTTCCTACTGAGAATTGTCGATCACAGGGACCGAAGGTCCAACTGATGCATTAGGACTAGCATGCGCAAAGGACAATTGATCAATTGTCATTATTTTCCCTTCGTGAGGAAAACATAAAGTTCAGAAAATGAACGACACGATGGCTATCATGGCATAAGTCCAATTATGCCCTAGTACTAAATTATAGTTGAGAGGCGCATCAACCACCTCAACATCAACCTCCATTGTCTTCCCATCTAAATGGAACGAAAAAGTGGGAAGAATTTTGCAGGGTCGAAATGAATGCCCATCAAATGTGGTCAACATAGTCATTGATTGGGATAGGGTCGGAGAGCCAATGACTTTCCAACAGGTTAGGGATATCACACACGTCGCAACACCTTCATAAATTACAATGCGTTTGATGGTAATTTTCGTGTACTCCACATGGATTTTAAAGGCCACGTGGTAAGGTAAGCGAGGCTTAACATCCATGACGTCAAACTTGATAACATTCAAGCCACACGGGTCTAGAGCTCCTAACGCAGATAACAAGGTGTTCCTTTGTGAAGGACACGTCTGAAGCACCTCCAAAGTTGATATCGCACAAGGGGTTTGGCCTATATCTTTGACAAACGAATAGTTTTGGGCGACTCTGGATTTAGGGTTGTGGGTAGAGCGCTTTAGTACTCCTTTCGGAATACGAGGCAGAGGTTCCAACTTTTCAACCTGCAAGGGTGTTTCTAGAGAAGGAGGAGACTCTGGACCTACAATAGTATGTGAATAACCATAATCATGAGATCAAGATGCTACATCAATTTGAGACTTGACCATATTGACACATAGATGGCCACCTTCATGTTCCAAGGGGTTTTCACTCCCGCTCGACGCATTTCCGGTGTTTGAGGTCCCCGAGGCCATGCATTGATTATGTGGAAATGGATTTTTCAGCACAACAGGCGGCTGCGATAAGAGCCTCGAGGCTTCCTCGATTTTGGGGCATAGGTGGGTAAGGTGATCATCTTTACAAAGTTTACAAGGAAACTTCACCTTCCGTTTTTCTTTCTTTCCCTCACTAACATTATTATTCAATCTATCATTGTTAGCATTGTCCTTGGCTTTATTATTGTTTTTCCCACCCTTACGATTATTACCTCATCCTTTCTTTTTATTCCCTCATGGTTGCTTGTTACCATTTGGGTTAGACGACGATTGTATAGAATGCACCTTCGCCGAATGGGTGGGGGTGGAGGACAAAGTTGAAGCTTGTCCAACTACTGGTTGGCTTAGATACAAATCCTTCAAATGGTTCGTCACCAAGTCTATAGACTTAGCATTTGCAGAGCCTGTGATGCCATCGGCATGAGACCCGGGCTTTTGTCTAGGGTCATAGTTCGACCGCGATGCGTCAAGAAGAATTCCATACAACATCCCAGATTGAACATATATGAGGTCCAATTGTTGGGCTTTGAAAATAGCTTCTTCCTCAGATGTTACTCCGGATGTAGAGACATCCTTTGAAATATAAGGCAATAAAGACTTAAGCAACCAATCCAATAGAAACTCTGGAGGAATGTAGGCTTTAATCAACCTCTTCCATCTACGCCACTCTTGGATATGGTCCGACATATGTGTGGCTTTATCTTGGCAGAGGGCCGACAAAAGTTTTATGCTGACATCGTAAAGAACTGACAATTGGAAGTGGTTGAGAAAGACCAAAACCATTTGATTAAATTTTTTGTATGTCCCCCCCCCCCCGATAGCTCAATGTACCAAATCACAACGACCCCCGTAAGGGTGTGTTGAAATAGCCTCAAACAAATAGAATTGTCATTCAGGGAGCTAGATGAGCACCAAAGATGAAAAGTAGTGACATGATCACTTGGATCCTCGCCAGTCTTGCCTTCAAATTTTGGAATGTATGAAGGAAGCTTGGTGGGGACGCGAGGCCATAATGGATCGAGACGCACAATATCATTCACTAATTTTGAAAAATCTGGTAGATTAAGCATGGCTAGAAAAGGGAGTCGGGGTTGCGGTGTTTGAGCCCATGCTACTAGGAAAGATTGGGGTTGAGGGATTGCAGGCCATCTAGGGTTCTGGTATATGCCATGGCCTTGTCTTGTAGGATAATATCCTCCTCCAAACTGATTCATATAAGGTTTTAAGGGCACCATACCCGCAAAAGCGACATGATGAGGGTTATATATGTTGCCCCCAGCCGAAGGGACTTTAGGTCGGGGGTCGCCCATAGTGTGAAACTGACTCCCTCTGGATGGAACTCCAGAGGACAGAGGGGAGTTCGTCGTAATAAATGTGTTCGACAGAATTGGCATGGAGGAAGAGGGGATGAAGGACGAAATATAGGATGTGAATTGTCCACCCAGTTGAGCACTCCATCTTGGAGCATTGAGACTAGGATTAGGCCTGGAGGAAAGAGGAGTCCAAACTCCAATTATAGGATTCGCTTGGGGAATATGACCTCCACCAAACAAAAAAGGATCATATAGAGGAGTCGTGCCCCCAGGTCCAAAACTAGGATTCACATTAGTTGTTGGAATGGAGGATGAGAGTTGCAACGTCATGTTGGGCATACCCAAAGTAAATGGATTAGAAGCCAAAGATATTGACTAAGAATTGTGACTTGGCATACCAAAAAGAGATCTGAAAGGGTTCGTTCCTATGGGTCGAGTAGAACCCACATGTTGGGTAGTGTTAGAGGCGGGGACCTCTGACACCACCATCATCGAGGATGAAGGAGTTGAAGGGATCCCACTAATCACATAAGATATAGGAGTTGAGGGACTCCTTGTGATGTTCGGGTCTGACTCAGTACTCATAACTGGATAATCATGAGCCCGGGAGGTGGAGATATATGTACCACGTTTATTAACTTTACGCCTTTTAGAAGGTAGCTTTGGTAAAGGATCAGGATGCGGTGGTAACTTCAACAAACGAAAAGACCTGCGAGGAGGATGGTCTTTCTCCACGATGACTCAAGACTCGAGATATAAAAACAAATCCTAGGGCCAACTAATAATCAAGGAGCACACCAAAATAAAGCAGAAAGGCCAATGCACACAAACATGATATAGTGGTTGAAAAGGGGCCTCCCTCACTAGAGTAGGTATGTCTCGCCCAAGAGGGGCCCGAGACTCCCTTCAAAAGATTGGAGGTATCAGAATCAGTTATAAGGTCCCTCGCGGGCTTAACAACGTAGTCGGTCAGATCCCCCGGAGAGGTAATCCTCCATAAAGGTTGTGTGTTGTCCGACCCTTGTCTGACTCAGGGTACATGCAGAATAACCCCTACAAGTAACCTATGTCGCTACCTATGTCAAGCAACTAGAGTCACCACAATATAACCAATGCGCAGGCGAACATTCGTAAGTTCGGTCCACCGTATCGACAGGGTAACAAAGCCTGAAATTTTGAAAGCACAACCTCACACGGAGGTAAAGGTACTAGAAAGACCCCCAAATATGAATAGAACCCCATAAATATCTCTGACACTAAGAAGGTATTAGAGGGATATCTTTGCAACCAACTTTGCACGACCTCGTGCTTAACTCCGGTGTGAGTGGAGCTTCCCGAAGTCACTAATTACACAATGGGTTTCACCACTCCTTGGTCAGACACATATGTTTAGTTTAATAGCCTTGGAGAAGTTTACTCACAAAATCCTATTCCAAGGCCCTATGTTCTATACTTGTTTGTGTACCCTGAAAAATAAAATCGTTTCTAAGCAATTTTAATTAATCAACGTTAATTTTAATGGCTTCCGTTTATTCAAGAGGTGTGGTCATGAAACTAATGGTATTACGACTTAGCCTATAAAAAAGAAGAAAATATAAAAACATTGATAAGTACCAGTCTTGAATTTCAAATAGATGGTATGCTTCTAAATTTTTAAATGCAATCTCTACAATTTCAATGAAATGCAATCTCTCCCAATATGTCAAAATCAATCAAAATAATCAAAAGCGCAAATGCCATAATGCAAATAAGAAAATATTTTTGTATTTTTTATATAAGGAAAGGAAAATGCAAGGACTGAATAACAACTTCACAGGAAGGCCCTACTGCAAGTAAAAAGAGACAAGCCAAGCAAGACACCAAGAAGCAAACACTCAAACCAATGTGCAAGGACAACCAATGAAAAAGATGATAAGAAAGAAAATTGCCCGAAAATTCAACAATAAAAAGGCTTCCTATCACTTTGTAAGCACTTAACAGTCAGGATAGGGACCCAAGAAGACTCAACAACCAACCAAACTCACCCAACAAACACCAAACTGAGCCAGCAAAACTAAAGAGATGATGTACACGACTGTTTGAGCAAAAATCACGTATATATGCACCCTAAAGGAAGACAACTCACGTATATACGTGTCTGTCAAGGGAAAAACTGCGTATACCCAGTAAAACACTGCCAAGGAAAGGGTTAAGCCAAGAAACTCAGATGCAAGGTAAAAAACAGGTTGTCAAGTAACATGCGACAAGGAAACTCAGGCTAACAAAGAGCGAATCAAGGAGAAAAACACTCCAAACCCCCAAAAAAGGAGATCAATCCCCAATATGGTTGTCAATTCTATTACGAGGAAAATCTCTCTATGGCAAGGGGTAAACCACAACAGACGAAATGACATGCAGAAATCAACTCTAATCCCAAGTATGCTATATAAATTGTAAGTTTTAAACCTGTGAAGTAAAGCAATGCATATAGATTCTTAAGCAAAACATAAATTAATTAATGGCTCATACACATAGTACACAAAGATTTATACCGAAAACCCTTAACCAGGAGAAAACCAGCCTTCCTTGGTGTCACACCTTTCAACTCTTTATTGTGTTAATTTCACCATTCACCATACAATATATACAAAGTTTTTAGGTATTTTGTAGCTACCAAAACCCTAATCCCTTAATCCGAGATTAATTTAGAAAACCGCTAAAAATAGCAAAATCCGCTAATTTAGAAAGACGTAGTTGTCGAATATGACGCGCCCACACACACACATGCAAAGAATATAACACATACCCAACATTCTCCCACTTGTTGTTTTCTTTGCATCCAGGGGTCCACGGGATTATATAGTCAACAATCCAGGGCAACAATGCCCATTGTTACTCTACACCAGGAGAACTTTTCTGTGCTCACAGACTTTGTCAATGAATCTGCAACATTCTTCAAAGTGTCAACCTTTTCTAGCAACACCTTATTTTCTTCAACCATGTCTCTCACAAAGTGATACTTAACATCAATATGCTTTGTATTAGAATCATAAGTTGGGTTCTTTGCCAGGAAGATTGCACTCTGACTGTCACAATCTAATCTCACTACTTGTTGTACCAACCCAATACCTTAACATAATCTATGTAACCATATTGCTTCCTTCCTTGCATGAGTGGTTTCCATGTATTCAACTTATGTAGTTGAGAGTGCCACTACAGCCTGTTTTTTGCTCATCCAAGTGATTGCTCCTCCAAATAGGTTAAACACATACCCACTTGTAGATCTTCTGCGATCCAGATCTCCAACCCAGTCTCCATCAACAAAGCCATGTATGTCCACCACTTTGTCCAATCCTGGTCTTCCTTGGTAGCACAATCCATAATTGGTAGTGCCACGCAAATACCTGAAGACCCTCTTTACCATTGTCTAATGCTCCTTCCCTAGTTTTGACATATACCTGCTCAAAACTCCCACTACATGTGCAATGTTCGGTCTAGTACAGACCATTGCATACATCAAACTGCCAACTGCACTAACATATGGAACATGGGACATGTCCTCTTCTTCTTCTTGTGTCTTGGGACACTGATCTGCAGATAATTTTACACCTATAGGAATAGGAACCTTGATCGGTTTACTTCCATGCATATTAAACCTCTGCAATATCGTCTCAACATATTTTCTCTGATTCAACCATAGTTTCATGTTTGCACAACCTCTTTTAATCTCCATTCCCATAATGAAGTTAACAACACCGAGATCCTTCATGTCAAATTTGGAGGATAGCTGGGATTTCACCTCCTTGATAACATCCATGTTATTTCCTACCAGCAACATGTCATCAACATACAACACTACATAAATGAAGTGATTACCAACCTGCTTGGAATATACATAATGATCAGCCCTGCTTCTCACGAATCCCAATCCAAGGATGTATGTGTCAAACTTTCGGTACCACATCCTAGGTGATTGCTTCAGACCATATCGTAACTTCTTTAGCTTACAGACCAACTCTTTCTTTCCCTTCACTACAAATCCTTCTGGCTGCTTCATGTAGATTTCTTCTTCTAGATCCCCATGTAGGAATGTTGTCTTCACATCCATCTGTTCCACTTCAAGATCAAAAGAAACAACAATAGATAAAATGTTAAGCCCTAATATTGGCTCATTACCCCTTAATTGGGGCATATTATATTAGTAATGTTATTTTATTTATGTCGGATTTAGGCCATTAGTTGTAATTATACCTCCTAGTCTCCTATATATACCAAGGAGACATTTTC
>ML827613.1:4639-18816 GCA_009831015.1 Picea engelmannii | reverse complement strand
AAAAGATAAACATAAAAACCCAAAATTGACATAGTGAAAAGTAATTTAAATGAGTAAATAACCAATTTTACCATATCATTTCACATTTTCACCATTGAGTTCCAAAAAACCCTTATTTTACCCTCTGAATTCGGCGTTGATTTCCGGGAGCTACGAGTGATCATTTGACGATCCGTCAGCATCATTTTGGTAAGTTCTTCATTCTTGATCTTTCCATGGTTTAAAATTTTAATTCCAATGGTTAAAACTGTTTTTTTAATTGATTTTTTGAACCATATATGCGTGGAGGCATTCTCGCAGGTGGCCCATACGGGACCTGCGAGAATGACTTGTTCTCGCAGGTGGGCCTTAAGCCACCTGGGAGGTGTTCACACTGTGCATAATAAGGCACCTGCGAGCAGCGCAGAACTCAATTTTTTTTTAAAAGTTTAGCCAATGAAAAAGATTTCTATCATGAATAAGATCATTAATCTTCTTTGTATGTTTCTTATGTAGGTAAATAGCCACAAACATGGTGCTTGAATGGAGAGAACAAGAACATGAGGAGGATAACGCAAATGCCGAGAATCATCCTCCCACCATAGCTGCATTAAGAGTTTGTGGTCTCTTAAAATACTTCTGTATCCCGGGCATGAGAGCCCAAGTCCGATTACTGGAATATCTAGTCCGTATGTGGGATCCAGACCAGCAAGTTTTTATTGTAGGAGCTCACACATTAGCCATTGAAATAGAGGACATATACTTCTTGACCAGATTATCCAGGCATGGGTCCTATGTCAGTCTGACAGGCAGTAGAGCTGGCGGGTTAAAAATGAGTGAATATTGCAATCAATATTGTGTACTCGAGGCTGAAAGAAAGAAAGGGAAAGTGACAATTTAGGGAGTAACTGACTTGAATCTCCGTACTATTCTCTTTACGATTGCTCAGATGGTAGGAAGTGTCGCTCACCATATGGCATTACATATCTATTTCCAGTACGCCATTGAGTGTACTGAGCCCCGAGTATTTAACTGGGCTGATGCAGTATTGCGCAGTATCAAAAGACAACTAACCAAGTGCAAGCGGGGCGAACTGAAACAATTTGGATATGGATCTTTACTAGTGTCCTTCTTCCTTGAGATGGTCCCTGTATTTAGACTACAGGTTGAGTGGGACTTTCCAGGTCCTAGGGATCCGAGGATGTTGTTGTGGTGTCGGCTCATGGCCCGGCACGTGGCAGGACCAATCGTCAAATATGACGATATTTTCTTTGACTAGTTGCAAAACCAGATGCTGATGGTCAATGACTACGCCTATGCCAGGATGGATTTTCGAGGAGATCCGGTTCTAGCACTACTTGAGGACACTCAGTGGGGAGACCTCGGTAAGAAGTACACAATTTTTCTCTTTTTAAATGTTTTTGAATTTTTATCATATTAAAATGTTTTTGTTTTATATATTTTCCGAAGACTAACAAAAAATATTTGTTGATAACACAGACGTTGGACCGTATAGACCTCCTGGCACCTCTCCTATCCAGCGACGAGGAGAATCAGCAGCAGCATTACCATAGTATGTCGAAGATTACCAGGTGGTGGAACAGAACTTAGAAGGCCTGACAACAGACATTCTAGATATGGCTCTGGAAGAGGTTCCACGACGTGATCAACATCACACTGTAGGGGTATCCGCAGCTATGGGTCGACTGCTCCGTAGAGTAGCTAGGGCAGTAGTGTGTTACCGTGAACGTCATCTGTGACGTCACTATGTAGAAGCTATAGGCTTCAATTTTTGATATTTTGGTCTTCGGACAAACATTTTGTAAAAAACAAACTCTTTTGATCGTTATATATATATACAGACGGCTTCTACCGGTTTACTTTACATTGTGTGAATTATAATGTGTTTGATTTATAAATGGTTCAAATGTATGTCCAATACATAATTAGCTAATGCATCTGTTAATGTATTAAGACATCTAGGAATATGTTGATATTCAATGTGATCAAAATACCGTTCCAAGAGGCGAATCCGCAAAGATACTCGTAATAAAGTAGGACTTCGAATAGAATAGACATTACTTAGTTGTAGTACTACCAGTTGCGAGTCAAGTCGCACAACCAAATGACGAATTCCGAGAGAGATAGCATCAACCAATAATTCAATAACGATGCTATACTCTGCGATGTTGTTGGTTGCTCGGCCAAGACATACACCTCGTAAAGATATAAGCTCGTTTGTTGGGGCATAGATTGCCCATGCAGCAGAAGCTAGGTTCCAAGTACTGCGACTAGCACCATCAGCGAAGCCAATATAAGGTAGCGAAGACTCTGACATCTGGCAATCAAACACAATGTCACGTAAGGGCAGAGACCAGATAACGTCAAAAGAAAACTAAAGTAACACACACAAAGTATGATACATAAAATACAAGTACTTGTGCACAAATAACTTATGCATAGTACTTCTTCAAGTACAACCCATTTCTGGGTTCACTCAAAGGTATACCATCATAATCAACCAACTCATATGCTCCTTTTTCCAACACTCTGCGAACAATGTAAGGACCACGCCACATTGGTTCAAATTTCCCAGCTCCTAAGACATCTTTATCCTATTCATACAGAAGAACAAGATCACCTTCAAAGAAAACACGAGGCTTGACATGCTTGTCATATTGTGCCTTAACGCGTTTCTTCTGGGCTTCTATTACTAGAGTAGCGTCACGTCGAGTCTCGTCTAATCGCATCAAATACAACAGACGTTCCTCTTCAGCAGAAGTATTGGGTAAGAGTTCAACAACTAGCTTCAGAGAAGGTATCTCACATTCTATTGGAAGAATGGCTTCCACACCATAGACTAATCGAAAGGGCGTAAACCCCATAGCGGATTTAACAGATGTCCGATATGCCCACAATGTCGAAAACAACATCGTGTGCCAGCTGGTTTTATGAATTCCTATCATCCGTTGAAGAATGGTTATAAGAAATTTGTTGATTGCTTTGACCTGGCCATTAGCTTGCAGATAATAGGGTGTTGAGTTATCATGATGAAGACCCAACTTTTCTGTAAGTTCAGACATCATAAAATTCCTAAAATGACTACCGTGATCAGTAACGATAGCTTGAGGAACACTGAAACGAGCTATGACATGGTTAAAAAGAAACAACGCTACAGTCTTTCCAGTATTATCGAATGTTGGCATCACCTCAGCCCACTTTGTAAAGTAATCAACAGCTACAATGATGTAACCATGCCCCCCGGCCGAGTGAGGGTGACATGTCATGAAATCAATGCCCCATTTTGCAAAAGGACCAACGGAGACCACAGGATGAAGGGGAGCAGGATGCGACCAAATTTTTTGATTGTAGGTCTGGCAGGCATGGCACTTTGTTACACATTATTTTTGTCATCCCTATGATCATTAATTATGTAAACCTATCTATTTCCTTCAGAGAGGTCAGTGGCCTGAGTTCCTAAAGAGAGAAGGGAGAAGAACTTCTCCTGAGAAAAGAAATTGATTTTTCCTATGTAAAAACCTTATAAAAAGGGAAGTTCGCAGGTTTCTATATAGACAGGGTGTGAGAATGACCCATTCTCGTAGGTTTCACTATAGCCAGGGTGCGAGGTGTTCGCAGGTTTCTCTATAGCTATGGTGCGAACATTCCAACACGTGGGAAAAATGAGCGTTTTCTCGAATCTTCTAGAAGGAGAAACTTCTATGGTGAGGTGGCATCCGAATGATTTGGATCTTACTCACTTTCATGATTTAGTGGGATCATCCTAACCTCTTCACCTTATCTTCTTCAACTTATAAAAGGAGAGGAGTTCTCATGGAGAAAGTTAGCTTTTTTGGTTGGCTTGGAATTATTAGCTTTGGCTTGGTTAGAGTGGCTTTGAGATTTGCTTTGTCAAGATAGATTGTGAGTAGCTATCAGATCTATGGTCTCAGAATCCTTGGAGAAACAAAGTGTGTGGGGAACGAAGGACAGTTGGAAGGGACCTTACGACATCAAGGCAATGGTTGTAATCTCTCTTTCACATTTAATATAATACAACAATATTATTTGTTCCCATAAAGATATGTCTTCTTTAGTACATAACTCCTTGATCATATGTATAGATTAGCTATTGAATATATTGATTTGTCTTCACTTCGATTGGTTTGTACTATTGTGATCTGAATGACACAAGAGCATCGAAGCGAAGCTTGGAACAACAGAGACCCAAGGAAGTGTTCATAAGGTATTTCCATGATCATTGCCTCCTAGTTCATTCAATAGTCTAAATCTAGGGAAAGAGTATTATTCTGTCCTGTTTTGTTCTAGACCCAGGTGTATCTAGGGAGATTGGTTTGTGTCCGCACTTATGGATTAATCCTGAAACACACTTCTGAACAACAGTAATGCAGTATTTGAACAAGGAAGGCCAAAAATATTCTGCATGTAAGATCTTCTGGGCAGTAGCATACCCAGACATATGACCACCACATGCGCCGGAATGGCAGTCATTCAAAGATTTCTCAGCTTCGTCAAAAGTCAGGCAACGTCGAAAAACAGAGTCAATTCCCCGATGGTAAAGAGTATCCCCAAGGATAATGTATTGACGCGCTTGATAGCGGATACGACGTCGGTCAGTACTAGACAAAGCAGGCCAAAAAGTCTGGTTTTGGAGATATATAATGATATCTCCATACCAAATATCGTCAGTGCTGATAAGGAAAAGTGATTCATTAGGTAATGAATCTACTGCTACATTTTCCATGGCAGAGTGGGGAAAATCACATATTAACTTAGCAAAAACTAAGGATTTCTTAGACGTGGCGCGATCAAATTCCAAGTCGAACTCCTGGAGTATGACAATCCATTTGGAGTACTTTCCCCCTAGAAATTGACGTGTCAAGATATGTTGCATAGGGTTGCAATGAGAAATCACTGCAGTTTTCCGTGAGAGAATATAATGACGAAAACGTTGAACCGCTTGAACAGCAACCAAAGCCAGTTTTTCAACATGTTGGTACTTGATCTCAGTGGATGTGAGACTCTGACTCAAGTAATAAATAACATGTTCATCGTGTGCATCATCCTCCTAAACGAGAACCATGCCAATAGTATACTCGGAGGCAGCAAGATAAAGAAAGTAATCACGACTATAATCAGGAGGGAAAAGAAGTGGAGCTTTCGTGAGGGACAACTTCAACGCCTCAAAAGTGTTGTTGGCCACGGTATCCCAGACAAACTCAGAACCTTTCTTTAGTAGCCTTGTAAAACCGCGAGTAATCTCGGCGTAATTAGGGATGAAACAACGAAGACAGTTTTCTTTCCCCTACAAACTTTGCAACTGGCGCAGTGAAGAAGGAGGAGGGAGATTAAGAATCGCCTCGACCTTAACAGGATCTACCCGGATCCCTTGACGTGAAACAATGAAACCTAGAAGGCGGCCAGATTCTACACAAAAGATGCATTTATGAGGATTTAAACGAATGCGATAGAACCGACAATGAATGAAAATTGCTCGGAGATGAGTGGGGTGATCGACTCGGCGTAAAGAATGAGCTGGTAAATCATCCAAATAAGGTTGAACGATATGCTTCATATCGTGAAATGCATAAGACATAGCACGTTGAAACGTTTCACCTGCATTCTTAAGACCGAAGGGAAGTTTCCTATAGGCAAAAGTACCCCAAGGACAAATAAAATCATTTTTATGTTGGTCCTCAGGAGCGATGTTAATTTGATTATAGCTGGAGAATCCATCCATGAGAGAAAAGATTTCACTGTCGGCACAGTCATCGACGATCTGGTCGACGAAAGGGGTTGGAAAGTTGTCCTTTGGACAGGATTTGTTAATATCCCGATAATCAACACAAAAACGTATACTACCACCTTTCTTATCAATCGGTACAGGGTTGGAAACCCATTCTGTCAGAGCCACGGGATAAATAAAACCGGCTTTGAGAAGTTTTTCAACTTCAAGTTTGATAGTTGTCGCTTTACGTGGATGGACTGGACGAAGGCGCTGCCAGACTGGTTTAGCTCCAGGGTATGTCTTTATCTCATGCACAATAATGGCAGGGTTGATACCTGGCATATCTTTGTAGCTCCAGGCAAAGATGTCACGAAATTCTTTGAACAGAGCAGTATAGGTGACAATTTCATCCGGAGAACACGAAGCTCCAATGTGAACATTTTCAACTATCCCAGGTTTAACTAATATATCAATGGGTATCGTGGGAGAAATATTACTGAGGTTCCCTTCGGCAAACACATCATGTGTAGATCCGAGAACGGTCGATATGACTACAACGGTTGATGGAGTCGAAATCCGTTGGTAATTCTCTAGAGTGTGTTGTTCCAGAAACAGTATGGAACGATGATGCCCATCGTCCCAAGGAGTGTCTTCCATGACAGACATGATCATTTCGTCAGTGGGAAATATGACATGGAAAGGATCGAGAGAAAACTCATCAAGAGAAATAGTAGAAGGTGTTGCCGATTGAATGGCTTGATAAGCAGACTCAACCGGACTTAACGGCATGACGTCGCCGAAAGGAGTATGATCTCCTGGATCAGGGACTATCCAAGGGTCAGAAGACACAGGAAGCTCATGAGGTACAGCGGAATCATATTAATAGAAGCAATTGACGGGCATGGAATATCGGGTGGAGGTGGTATGGGGAAAGTGCCCATTAACGAAGAGTCTTTTAAAAGGCCGACACCGACATTCTCGTAACCCGGTGGGGTTTTAGCTATAAACGACACATTGCTAGTACGAGTATCAGAATTAAAGAAGGCAAGTTGATCAACCGTAACAACTTTTCCCTGATGAGGAAATCACACGACACGGAAAAGCATTGACACAACATCGCGCATAGAATCTATCCAACTACGACCAAGTAGAAGATTATAATCCAGGGGAGCATCGAAAAATTCCACTTCAACTTGGATTGTCTTACCTTCTAGAGTAACAGGCAATGACAGAAGAACACCGTAAGGCTTAAAACTAGAGCCATTGAAGGCTTTCAAATTATTTTGTGATTCATTTAAAGGAGGAGATCCGATGGCTTTCCAACAAGCGAAAGACATTACACACGTAGAGGCACCCTCATCGATAACAGTTCGACAAATATTCTTGTCGGCGACAACAACTTGTATCTGAAACGCAAGCTAAGGGGGAAACCTTGGAATATGATATTCCAAGTCAAAGACTATTAAATTCATATCTGTAGGATCAATTCCACCTATAGCTTTCAACAGAGCCCTTCGTTGTGAAGGACAAGACTGAAGGACTTCAAGGGAAGACATCGTTGAAGGTACTTGGGCCAGATCTTCGACAATGATATAGTTCTGGGCCACACAAGCATGAGGATTGAAGGTCGATTTCTTAACAACACCTTTTGGGGGTGGTCGCAGAACTGTATCAAGGCTCGGTCGTTCGAGATGAAGAGGACCGTTCGTAGGCGGAGTCGGTGGAGAGGGTTGAACCAGAGTAGGAGGTAAATCATCAACCTTATCCTTAGATGGAGTATAGTCTTTGGCTCTAGTCATGAGTGCAACATTATTTTTCATAGAATCACCGGTACACATCAAAACATATGATGTCGTAGAAGTAGAGGGTTGGTCATGAATGACCAATGAGGCCTGTTTCTGATATGGGAAGGGTTGGGACAAGACTGTCGGCGTAGATGGTTTCGGAGTTCCTTGAAGGAACTTAGTAACCTCGGCACGTCGAGGACAATCCTTCATGTAGTGATCATCACCACAGATAAGGCAAGGGTACCGTGGTTTTCTCTTATCCCGATCTTCAACAGGAGGGGATTTAGTTTTCTCAGTTTGATTATTATTTTTACTCTCCTTATTCTTACCTCTTCCTTTCTTTGATTTATTTTTACCGGTCGGTGTAGATTGAACAACGTTCACCTCAGAAGTTTTACCAGTGGAAGCGGCAGGAGACGGAGCATTTTGAACATTAGAAGATGTAGACTTAAGGGTTGTATTTGAAACAGAATGTGAGTGGGTATGAGCAGTACCAATCACACCATCAGCTGCATGCGAGGCAACTGGAGAAGTTGAAGTGCTGGAAGTACCAGGACGAGGTAATTCAGGTAGAAGATCGTAAAGTGTTCCCATTTGCGAATAAACGAGATCAATATATTGAGCCTGACTTATAGCCTGCTCCTCCGTAACAAAACCACCCATAGCAATGTCTTTACCAATTTCGTTCACGAAGGATTTCGTAAACCATTCTGCCAATAACTGATCCGGGAGTTCAAGTTTAATAAGATGTCTTCTCCTCCGCCACTCATGGATATGATCCGATATATGAGTGCCTTTGGTTTGTTTAAAGGAAGTTAAGATATTGGTCCCAGTATCGTAACGAATCGGTAACTGGTAAAGTGTGAGAAAATCCATAGCTAGGGTGTTGAAATCAGAAAAGAATCCTCGTGGCAATTCAATATACCACTTCGCAGCCGAACCGGTAAGGGTTCGTTGAAAAAGATGTAGATGAATGGAGTCATCCATCAGCGAGTTGGACGAACACCATAAATGAAAAGTCATGACATGATTATTTGGGTCCTCTCCCGCCTTGCCATCGAATTTTAGAATATCTGATGGAATCTTAGCAGGAATAGCAGGCCATTGGGGAGAGTGATGAATAGGATCATTTAGAATCCTAGACAAATCTGGAAAATCCAAGATAGCAAGAAAAGGTAACTATCGGTTTACTTGTGGGTACTGATGGCTTTGGGGTGGAATCCCTGTCGACAAACCAATAGGACCATAAGCAGACTGTCCGTAGAGGGAATACCCTGGCTGAGTCGATGGTGGTCGGATAGGATAGTAGCCCCAAGGATTGTAACCTTGAGTTTGAGTAGGGACCTGAGGTTGAGTAGTTTGACCCTGACCCCAAATAGGATTAGGTATACCTGGATAAGGTTGGCTGATAGTAGGGGTGGGTTGATTCCCCCCAGCATTTTGAGGAAAGTTTTGTAGAAGCTGATTCCAATACTGGGCCTATTCAAGAGGTATATTTTGTCCAAAAGGTGAGGTTGGTCCCCCTATCATAGGTATAGCTCCACCGGGAAGTTGTGTTCCAACCGTAGGTTGCATAGTAACTGTGTTGTGCCCGGGAAAAGGAAAAGGAACCGTACCACCCTGTCCACCAATAGGAATCTGTGGGTTTGGTGCAATAGTCGGGATAGTTCCACTAGGATTAGGATTGCCAGAAGGAAACGAAGGGAGTGTCAGAATAAAACTGGGAATAAGATGCCCAAGAAAAGGAGGACCACCTGGAGAACCAGCTGGGGTTTGCGGAGGTGTTGGATTAGAAGCATTCAACAAAGAATTCAACGCATGATAACCGGGTGGTAGTGTTAGGTTGACATCAGGTATTCCCTGGGTATTGATAGGAGCAAGAGTAGTTGCAATAATTCCGGTTTGGACGCTCGTAGTATTCGTGAGGTGGGCCATCTCGGGAGGGAGAACAAATCGACAAGTGGTAGTCTCTGGTGTATTTTTTGTCTCAGAAGAAACTGGAGGGTTAATTTCGTAGACAGGGGATGACTCAGTACCGAAAAGGGCTCGTCGAAAATCACCCGACCAAAAAGTATCTTGGCCTACTACACCGGGAGAAGGCTCAACAGTTGATTCATAAGATGTAACAATGGCTTCGTCAGAAGAATTTAATCGCACAACAGGTCGTTCACCACGACGAATGAGATAGTCCTCTCTAGTATTGGTAATTCGAAAATCTTCTAGAGAGTCAGTTCGGTCTACCTGTGGAGGTGGTGTAGTGACAACTGGAACGTCACTTGTTTCCCCGTGTGGTGGAGTAACCACCGGGACTTCAGTTTGATGGGGAGAACCCTCAGGTGTACCGGTAGGCAAGGGTTGAGTATCGTCCAGATGTTCTGGAGATAAACCTTTCATTCTACGTGAACTTCGTGGGGGAGCAATTGTAAACAAATGACAAGCTCCACAAAGAAATTCCTATGGTTAACTTCGAGAAACAAAGAGCACACGCTAGTAAACAAAATCTAGGAAGCAATCACCAAGCAAACAATACCTTCTAATTTCGAGGCCACTAGTTGGTGATGAAATCCAACGTCGCAACAACGAGACGAGAAGGGGCGGGGCTAGGGTGGAAAAGTTACGCTGACAACCTGCGGATCTAGGGAGATCGGTTTGTGTCCGCACTTATGGATTAATCCTAAAACAAAATTGGCAACTCCACTGGGGAACACACACTTGCTCATGCATGAAGAAGATCAACCACTTTTGATAACCTTGCTAGTGTCTCTAGCTACTATAGCATCAGTCCTTCATACAATCTTCCACTAATTCTCCAATAAATCTCTTGCTAGTTTGCTTCTAACTTTTTCCATGAGAATCCCATCAATTTATAAGGGAGAATATATTAGTTACTAGGATAGGAATGATCCCAAAATATCAGGAAAGCTAGTATTTAGATAACCATTCGAATGCCATCTCATCCTTCTAGAAGATTCCCTTCTAGAAGGTTCGAGATTTTATCTTTTTCCCTTCTTTAGAAGATGTTCGCACCCTAGCAGTTAGGTACAGTGTGAACCTCTCACACCCTGTCTTAAGGCAGCCTGCGAGAATCATGCATTCTCGCAGGCAAATGTATAGGTAGTCTGCAAACCTTCCTTAAAACTGTGATTTCTGGAAAGAAACAAAGGCAACTTTTCACAGGAAAGAGTTCTAATGAAGAGCCTGAGTTCATCATAATAATTACATCATCATGACGACCAAATTTATGGATAACAATCTTGGCCACCGATGATTTTTTTGAGAGACATTCATCAGTGTTGTTCTAGGGGATTTTGTGGAAATCACACCACTTTCCAGTGTCCTTCTTTGTATTTCTGTTACCCTTATTTTCTCATGGCTTGGACTAGTTTTCTAGAGGCTAGTTGTTATGGTCGTATTTACCATACTTTGGTTGTTGTGGATTTCTAGACCCAAACTCTCATTTGTTCTGGTGCCTAAATTTCTACTCGATTTTCACAACATATCGATAAGCATTTCCTAGTGATGAGATGTTCAGAAAATCCATTTTGGTTTGGATGTACCTATGCAGATCCCTACAGTATTTCAGAACTAGATGTCACTCAGATTCTTTGATACCCATCTTGGTGCGCAAGGTATGGAAAGTATTTGTAAACTCCGACAATTTTTGGCTCCTCTCTTGCCGCAGTGTGGTCCATCTCATGTACTAGTTGTCATAGTTACCAACAAGGTAATATTGTTCCTTGACTACATCCACAAAAAATACCAAGTGGGATCGACGCCATATATTCTAAACTCCTCTATAGAAATTTTATCCCAGTAAGTTTCCCACCAATTTTTGACATGGGGGAGATCCTTAAGGAGTGCGAAGGTGGTCTTTTCTCGATCAGAAAAATTGTGAACAGAGAAATAACCTCCTAGTAGATTTAAACATTTCTCTAGGGCATTCGAATCTATATGACCTTAAAATATGGGAATATCAAAATTAACTCGTACCTTGAAATGAGAGGTTCCTCCAAAGTGGTCGCTTGATGAATATGCCCCTTCTATTATCGACATACGTTGAAGGATGTGAGAACAATTCTCCATCATTTTGTCCCTCTGTTGCATGAGAGATTGATCAAGAAACATATTAATAGATTAATTTTCTCTATCATTTTTATTTTCTTCTGCCATGGAGGGTTTCTTGGGCATGTGAGAGCAATTTTCCTCAAGGGATACAAGTTCGAGACCCAACTTGCTATACTTGGGCCTCGTCAGGGGCATGCACTAAAAGATGATCAAGAGAAGTCTACTCTGACACCACTGATCAAGATTATTTTCGGTAATAATCCTTGATCAAGAGCAGTCTTTCACTATTTATTTCTATAGTTTTATACAGTAATACATAATTTCTATTAATGAGTGAAATGTATAAAACTGTAGAAATAAATAGTGAAAGACTCGCTAGAATGGTGGAAGCTTATATCTGAGAAGAGATGTGATGGCTATTCTCATTCACAAGAATTTGGATGTTATAATGAGTCTCCAAAGGCCTTTTTATCATAAATAAAATCCAAAACCCTAACCCCGGAAGATGAAAATCCAATGGTTTTGTGGACCCTGTTTTGGGTAGTTTGGTGTATCAACTTCCTAGGGGCGTAACTTTGGAATACAATCTCCATTTGGGGTGCACGATATCTCGTTGGAAAGGTATCGATAAGGAGATTGATTTTGTGGGATCAATCAAAGGATCCGACAATAATTGAGGTTCTTGACCATGAAAAAACGTCGTATAGGCCCTCAAAATGGCCTCGGAAGTTTGGGACCTGAAAAAATGCTAAAAATAGTAAGTTTCCATAAAAATATTTTGATCCAAATGGAATAGGTGGGTGGCCACCGATTTCCAACTAGATCATAGGAACATATATGACCAAGGTTACTCTGACACAACCACTTGCAAGTACATCTCTCTCCTCACATGTGTTGGGTAATATTCCTTCTTCACTAATCCCACATATGCACATACCAAGTGCTTTATGTGGTTGTCCCATCGGTCAGATGGCCAATAGTTAAATTTCTTATACAACCATAATTAGACAATCCACTCAACCTACATATCCAACTTTACAAATGGGGATTTATTCTATACCCTTCATTGGAATTCAATCTTTATCTAGAGGGAAACCTTTTTCTTAGGGTAAACCCTCAATTATGAGGAAAAATTCTATTTAGGGGAAACAACAACAAACCCGGGGACAAGCCTCTCATGCAGGTCCTTCCATTCCCACTACTACTAGACTGTATCCAAGAAAACCATATACATGAGTTTCAAATCCTTTATGGGGTCAACCTATTCCAACGGGAATTAATCAACAAGAAACTTTACCCAATCAATCTATGATCCCCATGATTCAAAGACAATATCCCCCTAAAACACAGTATATGGGAGGTCCATCGCGACAATCGTAATACATGGGAAACCATCAGGTCAACCACAATACATGGGGGGACCATTGGTTCAACCACAGTACATGGGGGTACCCTCAAGTAAGCCAAAATACATAGGAGGACCCTCTAGTCATCCACAATACATGGGAGGACCATCTAGTTTTTCCATCTTGTCACAACCTCTATATGGTCCTACTAGTGTTCCTATGTCACATGGTTACTACCAGTATGCATAGGTTGTTGGGTATGTGTTATATTCTTTGCATGTGTGTGTGTGGGTGCGTCGGATTTGACAATTGTGTCTAACGATCCCTCTAGTAGTTCTCTTTGTGTCATGTGCACTAGGAGCTTTCCTAGGGGGGTCCCAGGGGGGGGGCAGGTATGCCCCCCCTGGTTACACGGATTTTTCTATTTTTAGTGGTTTTATAAATTAATCTCGGATTAAGGGATTAGGGTTTTGGTATCTACGGAATACCTAAAAACATTGTATATAGTTTGCATGGTGAATGGTGAAATTCGATATAATGAATATAAGAAAGGTTTTCTCGGTTGAGGGTTTCCGGTATAAAATCTCTATGTACTCTGTGTATGAGCCATTGATTAAATTATGTTTTTCTTAAGAATCTATATGCATTTCTTTATTTCACAGGTTTAAAAATTACATGTGGTATGAAAGCTCGTTTTTGGATTCAGAGGGATGCCTTTGTTGTTGAGGGTTTGGCTTGGTCTTGATAGATCAAGGTTATCTGGGGTCTGTGATAAACCTGGGTTTAGTGGGAGCTTTTGCAGTGGATATTCGAGTATAGAAAGAGGAATGGAAAGCTCATCTAGAATCAAGATAGAGAAGTTCAACAGTAAAAACTTTGAGCTATGGAATCTCAAGGTGGAGGACCTTTTTGTAGACAAAGAACAATGGATCGTTGTGGATCCTGGTAAACAGCCTACTAGTACACCGTCTACTATCACATAGGTTACTGGTACACAACCTACTAGTACACAAACTACTAGTACACCAGCTATTGGTATGTCGAAGGAAGATTGGGAGAAGTTGGACAGAAGAACAAGGAGTACTATTCGACTCTGCCTGGCAGATTTGGTTTTGTTGAATGTCTCGGGAGAATCTACAGCCAAGGAAATATGGGATAAGTTGGGGAATTTGTATCAATCAAAGTCCCTATTAAACAAGTTATTTCTTCAAAAGAAGTTGTATCATCTTAGGATGGAAGATGGAGATTTTG
>ML827612.1:99575-112123 GCA_009831015.1 Picea engelmannii | reverse complement strand
TCCATATGTTGTATGTTACTTGATGACACATGAAGAAATATTAATAATTGTTAAGAAGGTATAAAATTGTTTAAGCTTATAAACAACTGATTCACCCCCCCTCTCAGTTGTATTAGTATTTCCAACATAATGGTGATTGAGCTGAGTGACCTCTTGTGCAGGTTGATATTGAAATAGAGCCCGAGCTTGAGCTTTGGGAAATGGCAGAATAAAAGTCCAAATACCTTATACGTAAAGACTAGTGGAGGGTTCGAGCTAGTGAGACTATAGAAGGCAAGTTCTAGAGTTCTTGGGTGTCGACTAAGGAAGTCGAAGTGAAATTTGAGTGTGTAGGCACAAATTGATGGGAACGAAGACTGCAGACCGAGTTTATGTGTAGTGGTGTCTGTGCAGAGAAGGGTGTGGTCGAAGTTTTGTTTTATGGAGTATTCTGTGTAGAGAAAGTTGCAGAGACAAGTTGTTTCCCTGCACAGAAGCCATTGAAGGGATTGTAGATAGAGTATTAACTCTGGAAGTGGAAACTAGAGAACAGAGCACGAGTTTAAAAGTCTATCATTGCTCAAGTTGTGGTATAGGTTGTGAGCACGAGGGTGCACGAAAATTGTGCGTAAAGAAGTGTAGAAATATGTGATTGAGGAATGCAAAGAAAGTACGAGTATGAATAATTTTGCATGGTGAAATTGCAAAGACAGGGTAGAGTCCCTGCACAAAGGCGGTTGGTTGTATTGACAACAGGAAATGGGTGTTTCATGTAGGTCGTTTAATTGATCCAACAACTGAAGATGGTCGATAATGGCCATAGAAGATTGAACAATGCCTGTGAGTTGCATTAGCAATCTAACGGTGGTTATTTGTTGACAGAATTGGTCAAAGAAGTCAACTTAAGTACCTTTTACTATTGCGATAAGAACTTGGTCATAGGTCAGGGTTTTGGAAGTTAATCATTTTAAATAGTGTTGCGATGAGTTTGTATGAGAATGCCCTGGATCGAGTTTTGTATGAGAACGCCCTGGATCACAGCACCGTGATTTGATAGGAGCAAGCACCAAGGAGCTCGAAGGTAAGCGCTTTATTCATATTGCAAAAGCTATGGTTATATGCGTAGGATGTGAGTAAACAAGGGTTAAATGTTTTAATCCCTTGAGCGCTCGGGTATTTTAAGTGCATAGATTATATGTATAGGCTCTCAAGCCTTGGAACCAAGTGAAGACACGAGTCATGTGTCAAATGACTTCATATTCATGTACTATGAGATGTGAGAGATGTGCATTAGAAGATTAAAGTGTAGAGTGCATAGGAAATCCAATGGAGTTAGGATTGAAGGAAGGAAGCTTGTAAGGTTTTGGAAACCTAGCAGAGTGTGTGTTTCTAGGGATAAGCATACTAGGAGTTTAATGATCCTTGGGGATGATAGGTTTTGGATTGGATATGTCATCATACAATACAATCGACCGGAAGATACTTTTAACTTCGGTGTGGTTTCCATGCGAGAGAGAGTTACACATACTGGAGATAATGTTACAGTAATATTTATAATCCTCAACACATAGACCATTCATCGAGTAATTCTTGCCACAACCAATAGTAGCATAACCATTTGGGCAGCCACTACCAATTCAAGGGCATGACACCATTAAAACCATTGTACCTTAGCCTAGATTTGATCTTGTCATTGTTGCTAAGCATCCACCACACCAACTCATAGGTAGGAGCAGAAGATTGTATCCCCTATAATGCTTCGTTCAATTGATAAGGGAAGCGAAGCCAATTTAAACAGTTGGTGAAAACACATTACATGAATACACATGTCACACAAAGGGTTGATAAATGCATTGCATGAACACACATGTCACACAAAGAGTTGATAAATGGAAGGTTTATATAGAGCAATATGGATGCATTGGATTGTTTGATGGATTTCATTGTCAAGCACATTAGCGGATGATTGTGGTAGCAGGAAGGGTGATGATGAAAAATGAGAGTATTTCATTGGTGTGTGAGGTGAATCTCATGAAACTCTTGTTCAAATATAAATCATTGATTCTCATTGGTGTGTGAGGTGAATCTCATGAAACTCTTGTTCAAATATAAATGCCAATCAAGGTAATGAATAAAGTTATACTTGTAATCCCTCATATATTGATTGTTGCAAAAGTAAAAAATGTAAACAAAATTTATGTCTCGAGTGAATAACTAGACATTGTCGCACTTGGTTAAATAAACAACCATTAAATTGACATTAATATTCTCGACATTCAATTTTGATATGATTTTTCAATCTCAATCGAAACATCCATGTCAATATTAAAAAATGCAATATATATATATATATATACATTTTATGAAAAAACAAGAATTATCACTTTAAAATAGTAGACAACTATTGCCTTAAACCATTTTTAAGAGGTAGGTATAAGCAGCTTTGCTGCTAATTTCACTTGTTAAATATATAAATAGGCATGTATATATTTAAGCCTCGTTCACTATATCATTTCAGATTTTTTTTCATTTTCTTTTTGAAAAGTTTATTATAATACCATAAATCTCGAGCAATACTTTTGTTTAATATTTTATTAATATTTAATTCTTACATTCGTTACATAATAAAATACATTTTATCAAAATATCATTTTTCAAAAATAAATTTACTTATCCTAAATCTACTTATATTTTAATCTTTTGATAAAATACATTTTATGAAAATATTTTTTTCTAAAATAAATTTACTTATCCTAAACCTACCATCTTACCATATAATCTTTCTATTTTAATGTTTTTCTTTTCAAATTTATAATTCAAAATTTAAACTTCTTCATTATAATATCTTTTACCATCTTACAACAATTGATATATAAACTTATAATATCTTTTACCACCTTACAACAATTATTATTATTTTTTTTATATATTTCTTAAACAAATTCTAACAATAAAATATATTTTTATATCCACATATTTATTTATACATCCCTACCCTTCATTACCATTTCCGTATCATTCTTATTCTATGGCTTATGTGTACACCACTTTCGAAATCATGTGATTTTTAATTTTGGCGAGTGTTAGGGCTACCAACCTCACTTCAAACTTTATTATGTGTACATGTCGCTTTTGAGCTTTGCACTTCATAAGAAAGAAGTGCAGGGAACACAAACATCCATGGGTTATGGCCGGAGAACCCTAATGATGAGCATTGAATATTGGTGATTATGTGAAACGAAGAGAAGAGTCGAGATGGATAAAGATCTTGTTGCACGGAAACGTTGTAAGAGAAACCATTATTATTACAAGGGATGTGTTTCAAAGATCGAGTTTAAAGAACTTAATCTTCGATAGTGTTGGTTGCTAAGAGTCAAAATTCTAGGGAACTATAAGTACTCTAAGATCTATTTTTCATTTGGATTTTCTTAATAAATATGATAAAATTACTTATAACCTTTTGCTATCAAGAACATGGTAATCCAAAGGTCCAATAAAATTGAAATTTGTGTTCTTATATCATATGTAATGGCTCAAATTTTAATTCAATTAAAAGTATAAATAAATCTAGCAATATGCAACCATTAAACAAAAAGAAAATAGAAATGCATTGATTATGATCATATAATTGACGAGAGTGAGCAAGTGGTGAGAGACTTATTTGAGAGGAGAAGACCTTGACTTACTTATAACGCTATCCATGTTGATCCATTGCGCTCCAAACTTTGATCCAGCATGTTGCAACAACAATGTGGGGACGACTCTCTTCCCAATCAATTCCCTCTGAGATCCCTCGAGCTCTCAATCAACTACCTATGTCAACTTCCAAGCCTTTTCCTCAAATTGTCGAACATAGTAATGTTGCAATCTACCAAACATAGTAACCTCACGATGTGACAAACAAATATGGACGTCACAATGTGACGAATATTTCACTGTCATCACAATATGACGAACACACAGTTGGCCTATATTGAACATGGCCCAACATTGCAGTGTGACGAACATTTCCTGACGTCGCAATGTGACAAACATAACCCATTGTCAAACTTTGACAAGCCTATTTCAATTCCATAATGTGACAAACAAATACCCTTCATCATAATTTTCTTACCATAACCTTACTATGTCATGTGACGAACAAAAGCTAACCATAACCTTATATTATTAATATATTTTAAGTTTTTATTTTAAATCATTTAAGTCATTATAAAATAATCATTAAATCAGTTTAATGCGTTTTATATTAGCACAGAATATATATTAAGACATAAAAGATATATTAAGTCAAAATAATGTTTTAATATATTAATGTGACAAGAAGGCCATGACCTTGTCTTCACATTGTGACCATTTTAATACTATTTGTTAATATCTTATTAATACATAGGTTATGTTGTTATTTAGAAAGACCGTGTATTAATGCTTTAGTAATGTATTATTAAGGTGAGTAAGGTAAATGTATTACTATTTATTAATATATTACTTTAACAATGTATTAATTAATAATGTACTAATAAATTAATACATTACATACACTATTAATGTATCAATTAATTAATAAGTTACATTATACATTAATGAAAATTAATATTTTAATTTATACATTAATGTATTATTAGTGCATTAATACTTTAAAATTGTATTACTATTTTATTAATGTTTTAATGTATTAGTATTGAAAATTTGTATTAATTAATAATGTATTAATACATTACAATATACATTAATATATTAATGTCATCCATAGTCATGGTTATGGCTAGCCATGATCATACACAGAAAAAAATTTGTCAAACATGGTTAACCATTGTCAAACATGGTTAACCATTGTCAACCATGGTCAAGCATAGTCAATCATGGTCAACCATAGTGAAGGCATAGGGAAATTAACCATGGTCATGGTCAACCATAATTAACCATAATCATGATAATCCAAGGCCAACCACAATTAACTATTAATGTTTTATGCCATTATTATAGTTCTTTGCATTTCAATAGATAAGAGCAACATAAGAACAAGATCACTAAGAAATACACATTCACAAGAGACACAGCATTTATCTTGGGAAACCCTCTATGGGAAGAAAACCCAGCAAAAACTTCCTTATCATAAATTGCCAATACAATGTCAAGAGATAACTCAAACCAATATAGAAAGTCCTCTCCAAAAGATGCGCCACTCTTCTCCCTCACTCCAACTAGTAAGTCGCAACTTGCCTCTCAAAAATGAGCAAGTGTGTTGTGTGTTAAAGTGAGGCGCTAGCCTCTCTACATATACAAATCCGGCACGTGTGAATTGTCTTTCACTGGCAGGGCTAACTTCTCACTCTGGGTGGGTAAACCCACATTTATTATATTTATGGGTCTCAATAATAACTGTTGGGGCCGACTTCTTATTCTGCCTATTACAATTGTCTGTTGACCAATCCGCAAAAGGGGATTTGGTCCTAATACAATAACCAACATAATCAATCCACAATGGGGATTGATCCTATGAATAATATAACAATAATAATAAGAATACTCTTTGTAGTTACATTATTTCAACAAGGGATTTGGTCCTAATACAATAACCGACATGATCAATCCACCATGGAGATTGATCCTATGAATAATATAACAATAATAATAAGATTACTCTTTGCAGTTACATTATTTCAACATTAACCATAGTCATGGTCAAACAAGGTCAACCATAATTATCCATGGTCAACCATAATCAATCTTTCCTTCCAAACTCAACCAAGGTCTACCAAAGTTAACCATGGTCATGGTCAACCATCATCTTTTTCAATTAATGTATTAATACATTAATAATGTATTACTACTTTAATAATGTGTTTATTAAGGTTTTAATACTTTAATAATGTATTTATTAGTTTATTAATGTTTTAATATTAATATTAATGTCCTATTGTATTAATAATATTAATAAATACATTATTAATGTTTTAATGCATTAATTACTTAATACATTACAATATACATTTATGTATTAATGTCATCCATACTCGTGGTCATGGCCAACAATGGTTATCTATGGACAACAATTGTCAAGCATGGTTAACCATTGTCAACCATAGTCAACCACACTCAACCATAGTGAAGGTCTAGGAAAGTTAACCATGGTCATGGTCAACCATAATTAACCATGATCATCATAATGCAAGGTCAACCACAATTAACCATGGTCATGTTCAACCAAGGTCAACCATAATTATCCATGGTCATGATCAACCATAATTAACCATGTCAATCGTAGTTAACCTTTCCTTCCAAAATTCAACCGAGTTCTACCAAAGTTAACCATGGTCATGGTCAACCATAGGAAACCATGATTATGGTCAACCATAATCAAAATGGTCATTGTCAATTAATGTATTAAACGTTAATAATGTATTTATTAAGGTAGTAATACTTAATAATGTATTATTAAAGTATTAATACTTTTGAAATGTTTATTACTTTAATATTAATGTTTTAATGTAAATATTGATTTTTTAGTATATTAATAATAATAATAAATACATTATATTAACATATTATTACTTTAATAATGTATTATTTATGTATGTATAAATACTTTAACAATGTATTAATCTATTAATTAATTATTACATTATTAAAATGTGTATCAATTTATTAATTAATTAATACATTACATTATTAAAATATTAGTATTTTATTATGTTGCATCAATGTACATCATTACTTTAATTTATACTTTACATTAATGTAATAATGTATTTTTCATGTATTACTACTTTAGTAATGTATTTACTAATTCATTTAATGTATCAAATGCATTTGATGTATTTATTAATGCATTTAGGGTTTATGATTTAATGACCATAAGAAATCATGGTAAAGGTCAACCATACAATCATGATTATTTTCAATTAATATATCAATACTTATAATGTATTACTTTATTAGGGTATTAATAATTTAACAATGTAAATTATTAATAATATATTAATATATTTATGAATTAATTAATTAATATTTTTGTACATTATTATTTTAATTTATACATTAAATTAATTAATATAATAATTATATATTAATTTATTAATGATCTATTATTCCTCCACTACATGTATGTCATCAACTAGCAACAACCACTTTATAAAAGTGGTTGATATACTCTAATCAACGTCGTCATTTTATAAAAAAAAATGGCATGATTGAAATATATCAACCACTTTTATAAATTGGTTGTTGCTAGTTAGACATGAAATATGAAATGTTAGTGCTTTCTCCTTGAAATAAAGTTATGATAATTTCCTTGAAAATAAAAAATGAACATAAACATTAAATCAAAATCAAAACTTATTCCTATAGAATAAAAGACAAATATAACTTTATTTTATTTCCATAAAATAAAATACAAACACAAATTTGTTTTATTTCCATAAAATTAAATTCAAATATAATTTTGTTTTGTAATATATATTATTTTATAAAAATATACACTTCTAAAACCAAAATTTTAATTAATTACATAAAAAAATTATATAAATTTAATTTGTAATAAAAATAAAGAATAGTTTTTGTATATTTTTATATCAATTAAAACATTAAGATGAATATAAAAAGCCATCTAATCTTCTAGATAAGCTTGTATTGATTTCATGCCTCTTAAAATAAATGATACAAATTAGTTACAGGTTTTTAATACTAGATATTATTGTGTCGAAAAAATGGCCATTATTGTGTGAATTTACAAGGAAGAAGAGGAAATACAAACATCACATTTCGAGGAAGAGAAAAGGTACAAAGATGAATTAGGTTAATAATAAAAAAAGTTAGGATTTAATATTGAAGACGAAAGAATCAAATTAAATATGAGCTAGTGATTTATAATAAGGTACACTTCTTTTAAAGAAATACAACTAATGAGTCAAAGTCAATCAATGTGATTAAATGTCTTTCATTATTCAACCAATGAAATTTTTTTTTCCATAGAAAATTGCACTTTATATTTATATTATAAATATAAGTTGATTTTTACAAGTGATTCAATAAAACCAGATATCTAAAACATATCAAATGGAACCCCAATCTATTGAGAGACAAAACAGACTTATAACCCCCATTACATAGTGCTATATCCGCAGCATGAGACTAGTCATCCACAACGCGACAATAGACTAATCATCCACAATGAACAGTCTAATCATAAGACAAGTCCCAATAATGACAACCAAAAAGAAAAGGATAATATCGCAGTCCTACTTATAACCAAAAACTAAGCAGGCATAAACCCCAAACTGAGCATCTAGTAAAGTTCAAGTAACAAATGAGGACCCTCATGTTCCTCAACACACTGAAAATAGATAATCTTCCCAGGTTCCTTTAGTAACGCATGTCTGGATAGGTTGTCCGCCACTTTGTTATCTTCTCTATATACATTTGCAAAGGAAATATTTTGGAATTGTTTGATTAATTCCAATAGTCTATCCTTCCAACAATCCAAAGATATATCCTGAAGACGACCTTTGTCCCTTGGCCAATCAATAATAACCTTAGAGTCTCCCTGAACATGAATAGCATGTATGGATAGCTGAGAAACCAGGGTGAGGAGGGCCCATGCTCCCAACAGTTCCGCTCTTGTATTCAAACCCGACCCACAATTGAGAAGTCATTTGAAACAACACTGCTCACTGATCTTTATAACTCCTCGAGCTCCACTGTTTTGTCCCGTTGACATCGCTGCCCCATCAAACCAACCAACTGTGCCCCCCACTGCTTGACAGGATAGTCCCTTTCTCCAAGCAACCACAATCGGCTTTACTTTGTAATCCCTCATAGCAAATAATGCACAATGCACCACCTTCTGAATTGTTGGAATGCTATCTTCAAAAATCGTCGCATTCCTTTCCCGCCATATAAACCAACAAATATGTGTTGGCAATGTTGAATGTAATATGTTCTATTTAATCCACATATTAAAGCAATCCACTAAAGAGTTACCAGCCCAGGAACCCAAGAAGTTTATGTATAATTTTGCCTTCCCTCAAACAACCAATATGAAGGCGCAATCAACAAACAAATGTTGGGTAGTTTCACATTCCTTCTTGCAGAGAATACAACGGGTCGGACCAATGAAACCTCTACATTGAAGAATATCCCATGATAGAATTTTGTTCTCGACTGCCAACCATATGAAGAGCTTAATTTTCAGGGAGCAATCCCAGGACCATAAAGCCTTCCTCCATCCTCAAATGGTATTGATCAATTTCTTATTTTCCACAGCCATATACACATTCTTTATCGAAATTTGCCCCAACGGGTCTCCTCCCGTCAAAATCAATGCATTTAGTCTATCTTGCAGAAGCACCCCAGAATTTATAAGAGCACATCTAAATGATTGACATTCTGCATAAAGGGACCTTTCTAGTTCCAGTTCCTCTCCTATTAGCCAATTTGAACAAACCATCCCCGCGCGTGGTACACAATTTGCCTGGTATAAGTAGTAAACACCTTTCTGGTTTATGGCTTGGATCAGCTCATCTGACAAAATAGTCGATAAACCCATGCCCAAGACTCGATCCTTGCCGATCAAAATGGAATGACCCGACCCCGAGCTCCATGCTAACCAGTGCATGAGGAGGTGAAAAGATTTGATTAAATAAATCTAGGACTATGATCCTTTTACCTCTAAAATGTTTACAGTACGAAACCACCTCTCCACAGATACAAAGAGGAGATATTTAGTTTTTAAAACCTGATGCCATAAGCCTTCCTGCATCAATGCCCTCCAAAGAGTATTAGCCACCATTGCTCTACTGAAACAGTATAGGTTCCTCAAATCCCATCCCCCAAATTGTTTTGGGCGAGCAATAAGTTGCCAGTTACAAAGGTGAAAACTCTTTCTTTTTACATCTCGTCCAGAGGAAACCAAAAACTAGTTGGCGGATCCTTTGGAGAATCGTAGTTGGCATATTTGACAAAGCCAACTAGTAGACTGGTTGACTTTCAAGTAAGGCTTTAATCAAAACTAATTGTCCTCCGATGAACAGCCAATGATTACACCAATGTCTTTTCCTCTTTTCATATTTATCTAACAGCAAATCCAATCTTCAGTTTTGCACCTGCCAATATTTAAAAAGTATCCAAGATACCTAAAACCATCCGACAAATCATGAAATTGGTAATGAAAATAAGTTTTTAATACATCCAGGGCCTGTTGTCACACACCATACTAGAGGAATGTAGTTTTTTGTGCATTAATTTGAAGTCCAGATGCTCTACAGAACAATATCAATACCCTACTAATTTCCTTCCATTCCTCAATGGATTCTTTTGTCATAACAAGGATATCATCTACAAACAATAGATGGAGGATCTTAATAAATCTAGATACCTTGATGCCTGACAGTGATCCATCCGCTTGACTTCTTTTAAGAGCCAGGCTCAAACCTTCCATAATTAAAATAAATAACAAGGGCGGCAGTCGGCAACCCTATATGAACCCCCTTCCACGGTGAAAAAATGATGATGGCTCGCCATTGATTCAAACCGCAAATGTCGCAGATGTAATACACCCCATAATCCACTTAGTTGTCAGCATCCCAAAGCCACATTGGAGTAATACCAATCTGAGAAAATCCCAACTAATACAGTCATAGGCTTTTTTTAAGTCAATCTTTAGAATTAATGCATGAAGCTTTTTTTCTCTGATGTTGTGAAGGCACTCTTGGGCAGTTCCAATTGCATCTATGATTTGTCTTCCCTTCTAGAATTCGAATTGCTCCTCTGATAATGTGCACGACAGAATCGATCTGATTCTTTTAGCAATAATTTTCGAAATTATCTTAATCATGCCAAGGCTCTACTTAATTATTAAGGTATAATACTAGTTTTAAATCAATTCTAAACCATAATCAACTATACAAATTATAAAGTCAACCACATTCAATAAAGTTGACAAGAAGTTCAACCATAGAAACCATATTAAATTTAACTCAATCATATATGAACTCAATTATGTAAATGATATAAAACAACCATAACCATGGATTACCTATATGATCCCCATATATTAAATGATATAGTAAATTATATTAACCATATAATCAACCATTATGACCACATAAGTTAACCATGTCCTAGTACCATTTCCCTATCCAAAACATGTACCTAACGTGTGGATACACATAAAACAATGCATAAAAACCCATGTACCTAACATTTGGATACACATACAACACCGCATAAAAACCATATAGTAAATCATAAAATGTATATAAATTATAGCGAATTAAATATGCCACACCACAATCAATCAAAAGTTTTGAATAAATAATGTAAGTTTCTTAATTGGATAGCGTAATAGGAATGAAAGGCTGTCATTAATTTGAAAATATATTATGCACACATCATGGATCCTTGGAAGGACAAAACACTATGACACCAATGAATTATTAAGTATCTAGCCTTTAGTGACCAACCAATAGAAATGGAAGAAGCCAAATGAATGACCACAAATATTTGTTGCTATTTCGGAAGGACTAAAAACGTGAACCGTTGATATCCACATCAAATGTTTGATGTATGTATCTCTGCATTTATTAAACATATTTTATGTGATTGGGCTAATACAAAATCATTTGCATAAAAATGAAGCATAAAACATTACCAATCATTTGCATAAAAATGAACATAAAACATTACCATTTATCTGTCTTTTAGAATGAAAAACTAGAAACAACAAAAGCATCACGATTCGGGGTTCATGCTTTCACCTTTACAACAGTTTTCTATCTTTTCATATTTCCCAAGATCTTCCCAGTAGGGATTCAGCACATGGTATATGAATCAGGAGCATACCTGTACAACAAAGACGACCATTTTGAATGGCATCATAACACTCTCCAAAGGAAACACCTCAAGATAAGAACAGACAAAAGTATTGAAAAAAGTGTGTTAAAGTCTCAAACTTCACAATTCCAGGCAGATCATCGACATGTCCACTCATTAAGATGTTGCATAAAAAATTGTTGAATAATTTTAGAAAGTTTTTTGCAGATGTAAAGAATGGATGACTTTCTCTAGACTATCACTAAATAACTTATCAAATAATATTATCATATTCACCTGAAATTTATAATTCACTCAACTAAATTCAACCCTGATGTAATACATCCAAAATATCATTGTACCAACATGAAAATTGTACAATATAAGCATTCGCTTAACAAAGTAAAAATTAACTATATAACCACTTATACTGTTATCAGTTAAACCCAACGAAGCCGAAGTTAAAATAAACCGCAACATCAATCAAAACAGGTCCAGCACATTCATGGGATATTCCTTTTAGGGAGTTCCTCATCAGAATGATGAGCATCAAAAAGATTACAGGCTGGGGAACATAAATATTCAATCTCAAATCTAGAGGGCCAAAGATTACCACTACAAAACCTTCCCCTCCTTCCCTTAGATCATTGCTTAAATAAGGAGAACAAAGGCAGACAAATAGAAAGGTAATCCATTTTATCCTTTTATCTTTGGAGCCATACTTCTCTCGACTCTTCCTTCTCTATGACCTTTCACCTCTC
>ML827612.1:8216-29285 GCA_009831015.1 Picea engelmannii | reverse complement strand
ATTGCTGACACGTTTTGTTGATGGATCCAGGCTGACGATAGCTTGCTAACCAGACTCACATTAGGAAATAAGGGGTCACGTAGGAAAACTATAGATATTGAGGGAGAGGTGTGGCAACAACCCTGCCACAACCTACTATCACTCTCGTTGTGGCTCAAATTGTAGGTTAATGATTACCTAGTTCGAGAGATCCACGATGTCGTGAGGGCAGACTGTGACAGTCGC
Source organism: Picea engelmannii (assembly GCA_009831015.1). Taxonomy (NCBI): domain Eukaryota; kingdom Viridiplantae; phylum Streptophyta; class Pinopsida; order Pinales; family Pinaceae; genus Picea; species Picea engelmannii. Next base: position 29,060 of record ML827612.1, on the reverse strand, counting down.
TCGTGATGATTCTAAGGGGCGTGCAATAAGGCAGGGTCCTTATTCCTTAGAGGCCCTTAGTCTCCCACAAGGTCACCTGACGGAGTATTGACTCCAGGGGTTTGACGTCTACCAAAATCATTCAAAAGGTGAGTGGCACCCTTGGAGCACGTAGTGTGTCTTGAAGGGCACGTCGCACAAATAAAACAGGAATGCAAGTGAGTGGCACCCTTGGAGCATGTAGTGCGTCTTGAAGAGCACGCCGTGATTTTAACTCTGGTAATTTAATAAACCTAGTACCTAGAAAACTATGCCTCCTTAGGACCTGGTCAGCCTTAAAATGAATGATGGTATGAGTAAAGTTGAATAACTATTTTTTTCCTTAAAAATTGCCGCCAAGCCTAGTGAATTTAAAACCTAGGTCTAAGTAGAACATGTGAACAAAATAAAAACAAACTAAATGGACATGTAACAAGAAGGGGGTAAAGAAAATTCAAACATTAATAATTAAAGTAAAATTTTAATGAAGGATTAAATTATTAAAAGGGTAAATTGTTGTTTATATCTAAACTTGCTAAATCTGAACTTAGAAGAAAAGGGGAAACTTAAGGAAAAGGGGAATGTCTAACATAGTAGGGAATCTAGTCTTTGGAACCTTTTAATTGTTAACTCAACTAGGTTTTAAGAGAGGCGTCAGTCATTTAAGAATTGTAAGGGAATAAAGGGACACCGAGGAGCGTTTTTAGGAACGCTTATAGGTGGGTAAAGAAAATAAACAAGTTTTAATTAATTAATAAATTGATTTTTTGGTGCAACTAAGGGATCGAGTGACAAGTGTACGTGGGAGAATATTTCCTAATAATTTTTAATAAAACTAATTTAATGTGCAAATGGAAAGGTCAGTAAGAGGAGTTCTATAAAAGAAATGGAAGCGGAGGTAAATGCATCACGACTGGTAGGCGTAAGGTTACGTTGCTGATATTTTTCTTGACTGATTTTACTTGTGGGAATTGGGATGCCCAGCTCGATAGGGAGTGGTAGCTCGACCTTGCAAGGCGAGCTGGGAGCTAGACTTTTCTCTGGTTGTGTGCATGGCCCCTTTGTGGCTCGGGGGGCTAAAGGGGAAGAAGAGTACCCCAAGCGTTGGCTGGGAGGTACCAGTGAGGTCTTCACGGTTAGCAAGCAGGAGATAGGAGGGAGCGCAAGTGTGAAATATTGACGTCGGATTCTTCACCTCGGTTACAGAAATTCTAAACTGTGTTGATTTCATTATGTTTCAAATTAAATGTTTTGGATTCTATTGAATATGCTTTCTGAAATCTTATTCAGGGATTTGATTTTGTGGAGGATTAATTTAATCGTGTAGATGCGGTGAATGTGTCTTGTATTCGTTCTCCATGAGAAATTCTCCCAACCTTGTATTTTCTACATGGTTTATTGTTAGTTTTCTCTCCTTGGAAAACCCTCACGCTGAACTTTAATTTGATGGGTCATTGCCTAAGCTATTTCGTCTTCTCCCTGGCAACCCAAGCTCTAAAATTTTTGGTTGTCTGCGTTATTTTCTATCTTTACACCACGATGGGTCTACCTTTATCTTTGCGCATCTTCTTCATTGATTCGAGAAATTACCTCATATCACCCAACAATTTATTTAATTATTTATTAATTTTCTCTCAAATTTTTTTAAGAGGGACACCAGCTCTGCTTTTATTGCTTGCCCAAGAATCCTTTAATGAAGCTCTCTGCCTCACGATGGATATTTCTCAACTTGTAAATCTAAACCTTATCTCTACGTCACTGGATTTTCTTTTTACACACCCTTACCCCGTCCCTCATCTTTGGACCTCGAGGTGCTTATGTTTTGTTTCTCACGCTTTCACTCAGCATGAATTCAGATTGCCTAGCATGCGAGCAGAGAGATCTGGAGTTTTACCTAAAACTGTTCATACACAACCACTGATGTCGCCTCACAATTTTGCCACAACTTCTGAAAAATTTTCCTTTGCGATTAAGCTCTACTTTGACTGTTCACCGAACAACACTTCACCTCTTCTTACCTTAGCAAAACATGGCCTCAACAATTACATGGCACATGCACGCTCTTTCTGCAAATTCGGGCATTTGCCAACGATTTGGGTAATTCCGTTAACTCTGCAACTCGTATCTTTACCAACGAATTTGGGTATTTCGTTTTGCTCTGCAACTCGTATATTACCAGTGAATTTGGGTTTTTCCTTTTACTCTGCAACTCGTATCTTTACCAACGAATTTGGGTATTTCCTTTTGTTCTGCAACTCGTATCTTACCAACAAATTTGGGTTTTTCCTTTTACTTTGCAACTCGTATCTTACCAACGAATTTGGGTTTTTCCTTAAACTCTACAACTTGTATCCTTTCCAGCGACTTTGGGTAATTCTTATAACCCAACAACTGATTCCTTTACTAGTGTTTTAATGCGCATAGATTCATTTTATTCCCAACGATTTCGTCTTTGAGAGCACCGCGTTTTAATGCGTAGAGATTCATTTTATTCCCAACGATTTCGTCTTTAAGAGCACCACATTTTAATGCGCAGAGATTCATTTTATTCCCAGCAATTTCGTCTTTGAGAGCACTGTGTTTTAATACTAAGAGATTTCATAATTTTCCTAGTGATTTCATCTTAGAGCTCAGCGTTTAATGCTCATAGATTTCCTCTTTCCCAGACTTCTAGGCATTGGGAATTTCGTTCCTCAGATTCTGATGTTTTATTTACCTCCTCGCAGACTCTTGGTTAATGCCCAACATTCGCATCCAACGCTTTCAGAGCTCGATGACCTGCATGAGTTTAGCTCGTGATATTCCTGGTCATTTACTCTGATAGAGATGCCTCTGTTCCTAATTATATGAAATTACTGTGTATTTTATAAGGAAATTACTATGTATAATTATTATAATTTTAATGAAATTACTATATTTAACTATAATAAAATCACTGTGTATGAAATTAATGTAATTATGGGTTAGCTAGTAATGATGGTTCGATAATTGAATTGCTCACATGGTATGGTTTAGTAATTATTGATTGTTAGTAATTATGGTTTAACTAGTAATGATGGTCAATATTTTTGATTGTTTCACGTAGTAAGAGTTTCTTAAAATGATGGTATACAAATGATTTCTTGTGCCCTTAAGGATTGCTGACATGACTACTTACATGAATGTATGATGGGTTTTAAAATTGCTTACGTTGCGCCATGTAATCAATTTTGGTGATTACGTTTGCGCCTTGGAATGAATGTTGAGGTAATAAAGAACTAAGTGGTTATTTTGTTGGAGCCATAGAATATAGAAGATGCTTGAGTGATTGAAGTTGCTTAGACGCCTGAAAATGATGATTTTTTACCTTGCACATTCCCTCATGTCATCATTTAATGGATTTAATAATTAGAGTTTCTTGCGCATTGGATTGTTGTATTAAATTGGGTTATAGATTTTAGGTTTTGCGCATTTGGAAGCTGGTTTGAATGATAGATTAACAACGCTCAGTGACGTCATTAATGTTTTAACGAATTATGGGTTAGTAATCTTTTCCTGTGTCAAAAAATGTACCATTGAATAATGGATTAACCACCTTTATTTGCGCCCTTAAATTTATTAACGGATGATTGATGTAAATGTTAACTCCTTACGTGCGTCAAATCTTAATGTATTGTTGATGGCTTTAGATTTCGTTCTTTTGCGCGAAATGCAAATTTTTGACGAGTGATTGCACTTCCCGAGTGGGATTCGCGCCACAAATAACTGCTATTGCATGGCACCTTGTTTGTAAGGTGGCCTATGATTTTTACGCAAGTGTTTACTCACGCGCCTTGTTTAAAGTGATGTTTAATTTTCTTAACGCAACACTAAAAGAAAAATAAAAAACGTGACATGTTGTACGTCGCTTGTTGTCGTAAATTTTTGTGGAGGATTAATTTAATCGTGTAGATCAACAAGTTCATGACCGGCCTTGACTCTAGTTGTTGTGCGAAGGTAAGGATCTAAATGCCTCGGGCGTTGCACGATGCAGTCCAATAGGCCTCATAGCTGAGAAGGATTGACCGTGGGAGTGAGGGCATGACTCCCACACGACTGTCTGGAAAGATGACATCCACTTTGCAGCAGCGTCGCCCACAATGTCAACAGTTTAGAATGGTTCGGAAGAATGGACCAGGACCTCAGGCTGCTAGGCCAACAATTTCTACTTTGGGGACTAGGAGAATGGACCAAAGACAGGATGTTGGGAATGTGTAGAGCCACATTACCAACATAACAACCCGGTTGAGAGGGCCATAGCGGTCAGGTCAGTAAGACACACTGCAGTAGGAGATTGAGCAAGGCACATCTAATTCTTGCATGGTGAATAATCGCCAAGCCGAGCACCAGTCCACTGTGCTCGAGGCGTCAAGTACCCTCGCCAACCAAATTCTTAGTATTTGTTATATCTCGGTGCTACAAAGAGCTCTATTCCTAGTACCGCGCTGAAGGGATTCAAGTAAAGACATTCGACAAGATGAGCTTAGATTCATCGGTATGGCTTTGGGTGACAACCAGATGGTTGGAGGAAGGGGTATGAACTGTCACTTTAACTTGGGGAATAGTGTAAGATCTTGACAATGTGGTTAGTATAGACTGGTTGGAAAACGCTTGAGGCGATACTCAATGGTAATGCGAAACTACTGAGTTGGGTTGATAATGAGGTACAAACACGAGTGATCATATGAAGAAGATAGGGAGAATACCTGAGGTTCATTTCTTCCCTACAACTATAGAAGAGCATGAGCAAGGGATACAAGCCATGCGATCCTTGTGTTGAACGAAAAGGGCATGAAAGAAGGCCTAGAAAACCTTTCGATAGTACGAGGGTTGCAGACGTCTTCCCAGAGGAGTTTCCAGGGTTGTCCCCTGAGACGGAATTGGAATTTAGCATCGACCTAAAACTGGGAACCAAATTGATAGCAAGAACTCCTTATTGGATGTCGACCCCATAGTTACAAGAGATGAAAATGCAACTGAAGGAGTTGTTGGACCTAGGACTTATACGTCCAAGTGTGTCACCGTGGGGTGCGCCTGTTATTTTCATACGGAAGAAGGATGGGTCGTGGAGACTCTGCATTGACTACTGTCAATTGAACAAGGCAACAATCAAGAATCAATATTCGTTGCTAAGGATTGACGATCTGTTTGATCATATGAAAGGCGCGACGGTGTTTTCGAAGATCGACTTGAGATCAGGGTATCACTAGTTCCAAATCAAGGAGGACGATATCCCTAAGACCTCCTTTAAGATGAGGTTTGGACATTACAAGTTTACTGTTTTATCGTTTGGACGGACAAACACCCCAGGGGTATTTATGAGTTTGATGAACGAGGTGTTCCACAAATACTTGGACAAGTTCATCCAAGTATTCATTGATGATATTTTGATATATTCTCGGACGATGGAGGAGCATGACGAACTTGCGCTTGGTACTACAGTGTCTGCGAGAGAACAAATTGTTTGGGAAGCTGTCGAAATGGTCGTTTTATCAATCGAAGATTCATTACTTAGGGCATGTCATATCGGACGAAGGTATTGTTGTGGATCCAACAAAGGTCGAGGCTATTATGGAATGTCATGCCCCGATGAATGTCCCAGAAGTGCGTAGCTTCATGGGTTTAGCAGGATACAATCGACGGTTCGTTGAGGGTTTTTCCAAGATAGAAAATCTGATTACAGAATTGCAAAAGAAGAACAAGGAGTTTGTTTGGACTGAGAAATGCGTGGAAGCATTTCGAAGGCTCAAGGAGATGTTGACGACAACATCGATACTAAAGGTCCTTGACATGGACAAGAACTTCTTGGTATGCACTGACGCATCCAAGGAAGGCTTAGGCGAAGTCTTGATGCAAGACGGTCGAGTGATCGCTTCCACCTCAAGGAAGCTAAGAAGTCATGAGGAGAACTGCGAGACACATGATTTGGAGTTATTAGCCTTTGTGTATGCTCTGAGAGTGTGGAGACACTACCTGATTGGGCAGAAATTCAAAAAAAAAAATGGACCGTTGTGGTTTATTGCACCTTTTTGCGCAAAATGACTTGAATGTGCGGCAAGGGCGTTGGTCAAAACTGCTTATCGAGTACGATTTAGAGATTTCCTTCTTAAAAGGAACAGTGAATAGAGAGGCAGACGTGTTGAGTTAGAGATCACGCATATGTTCAGTGATACCTCTTCAAACGAATCTACGTGACGAGGTTCTAACTACAACGCGACGTTGATTGGTATAAAGAGGGTAAGGAATATTTTTTTTGGGCAAGACACCATGTTGGTACCAAAATTGAGGGATATTGTGGAGATCGACGAATCTTCGATATTTAATAACTAGATTTACTTACAACCCAACGACGAATTGAGAAGTTTTGATCTTATGCGAAGTTCATAGAGCAATGTACATGGCTCATCCAAGAGTCATGAAGATGAGGACCGACCTTAAGCCCTTATTCTTCTGGAAGGGATAGAGGCAGACCTCATCAACTGCGTGGTGAGATGTCTAGAAGGTCAATAGGTGAAGGTTGAACATAGACTTCCAGCAGGATTGCTACGACCACACGCTTTTCCACAATCGACATGGGAGGTCATTTCGACGGACTTCACTATTGAATTGTCTTAACAACAATGAGGCATGACTCGATTTTCTTGATAGTTAACTCTCTGACGAAGAGTGCACATCTTATCTCGATGCATATGACGTATCAAGCGTCAGATATAGGTAGAGTTTTATCAGCGAGATAGTGAGGTGGCATGGCATGCCTAAGAGGATCATATCCGATTGAGAATCGGCGTTGACAGGACGATTTTGGACTAATTTTCGAGAGGCCTTGGGAACCCAACTTAACTTTAGTACCACATTTCACCCGCAAACAGACGAGCCGATGAAAAGAACAAACCAAATCTGGGAAGATTTGTTGCGTATGTATGTGATGGCCCAACAAAAGCGTTGGGAGGAATTCTTGCCACTGATAGAATTTGCATATAAAAACAATTATCAAAGCACCATCAAGATGGCACCATTCGAGTTTCTTTATGGGCGACTGTGTCAGACGCCTTTGAGTTGGGATCAGCTTGAGGATAGGGTCCTGGTGGGACCAGAAGCGATCCAAGAAACAGAAGATCAGATGCAAACAATAATACAAAGGATCAAGGAAGCACATGGTCGACAAAAGAGTTATGTCGGTGCACATCGTGTCGACCGTAGTTATGAAGTTGGCGACTGAGTCTTCTTGCAGGTGAAACCGCACAAGAGTTCGATCAAATTTGGAATGGGATATAAAATCTCTCCTAGGTTTGTGGAACCTTTCAAGGTTGCGGAAAGGAAGGGGCCTGTGGCTTATCAACTGGCCTTGCCTAATTCTTTGAGGCGTATGAACGATGTTTTTCATGTATCTGTTTTGAGACATTATGTTAGTGATCCTACACATGTGATTGACATGAGTTCCTTGCAGGTATCGGACAAGGGTGCTCTCACGGCGGCGCCAATCCGCATTCTGTACCATCGCATTCAACAACTACGACGTCGAACAATAGACCTGCAGGAGTTTAGCTCGTGTTGTTCCTGGTCATTTACTCTGACAGAGATGCCTCCGTTCCTAATTATATGAAATTACTGTGTATTTTATAAGGAAATCATTGTGTATAATTATTATAATTTTAATGAAATTATTGTATTTAACTATAATAAAATTACTGTGTATGAAATTAATGTAATTATGGGTTAGCTAGTAATGATTGTTCAATAATTGAATTGTGGACATGGTATGGTTTAGTAATTATTGATTGTTAGTAATTATTGTTTAGATAGTAATTATGATTAGTAATTTAGTTAGTAATTACGGTTTAGCTAGCAATGATGGTCAATAATTTTGATTGTTTCGCGTAGTAAGAGTTTCTTAAAATGATGGTATGCAAATGATTTCTTGCGCCTTTAAGGATTGCTGACATGACTACTTACGTGAATGTATGATGGGTTTTAAAATTGCTTACGCCGCGCCATGTAATCGATTTCGGTGATTACGTTTGTGCCTTGGAATCAATGTTGAGGTAATAAGGAACTAAGTGGTTATTTTGTTGGCGCCATAGAATATAGAAGATGCTTAAGTGATTGAAGTTGCTTGGACGCCTAAAAATGATGAATCTTTACCTTGCATATTCCCTCATGTCATCATATAATGTATTTAGTAATTAGAGTTTCTTGCGCATTGGATTGTTGTATTAAATTGGGTTATAGATTTTAGGTTTTGCGCATTTGGAAGTTGGTTTGAATGATGGGTTAACAAACCTCACGGACGTCATTAATGTATTAACGAATGATGGGTTAGTAATCTTTTCCTGCGTCAACAAATGTACCATTGAATAATGGATTAACCACCTTTATTAACGGATGATTGATGTAGACGTTAACTCCACACGCGCGCCAAATCTTAATGTAGTGTTGATGGCTTTAGATTTCGGTCTTTTGCACGAAATGCAAGTTTTTGACGAGTGATTGCACTTCCCGATTGGGATTCGCGCCACGAATAACTATTATTGCATGGCACCTTGGTTGTAAGGTGGCCTATGATTGTTATGCGAGTGTTTACTTGCACGCCTTGTTTAAAGTGATGTTTAATTTTCCTAACGCAACACTAAAAGAAAAAAGAAAAAAAATGTGACATGTTATACGTCGCATGTTGTCGTAACAACGCGGGGTCGTTACAGTAGGGTTGTCACCCGTCCATCTCACCAACATGAATCCTCTACACAATTAAAACAAATTGGTGTCTCTGCAATTCATTGTCAAACTACTATTGAACTTCTTCAACATGAATTAATTAATAGGTTGTGGTTTCTTTGTTCATCTATGGTTCCAAATGCTTGGTTTAGTTAATGCAATGCATGGACAAGTGCCTAGTGAAGATCAAGTCCACTTTGTTAATAATGGTAACCAATTAATAAAACCATTTGTACGAAACTCAACCTAACATCGATCATGGAGTTGCATGCCATCATTTCCAAGTTAGAGCTATTTCATATGAACATTGGTGAGCTTTAGGAAATTTTGGAGTGACTAGAGATGGAGCTTTTGTCATATTCTTTTGCAGTATGACTCTCATCATTTATATTCAACTCTTTATCTAATATATTCTCTTTATCTGGTTCTTAATACTCAATGGGTATCTAGGGGCTCGAAGGAGCGTTGGGTGTGACATCTACACGGTGTATGGACTGTGCAGGTTTCTTATGAGTTGAGTTTTTTTGCTTAGCTTATCATTTATCAAGGGATTCCATCTAAGGCCATGTTGGCAAAGATTGGTCTCTATGATGGTCTATGTCTAGTTTGTTAACATAGAGAGATCATTGAGCATATCTTCTAAGAATGTCGGTTCATGAAGAATTGCTAGATTTGGTTTGAGAATCATCACTCTATACTGCTACAAGGTAGTGTGCATTGACGAGCTACTTTGTTTGGGGATGGTTGTTCTCTTGTCTGTTATGTTTTCTATGGACTTTGGCATTGGCTGCAGATCATGGTGTTATTTGTGTTGTTGAGACTTGGGTGTAATTTTGTTTCGAGCAGGAGGTTAGTTATTTGTCTTCTTTCAGTTCTTTGTGGAAAGATGAGGTTTGTCATCTACTTTTGGAAAATGAGCCTTTTTTTAAAATCAAAGATGCACAATCTTTGGATCACATAGGGTATTCTAATTTTATTTCCACTTTAGTAGCTCCCAGGAAGAGGTTACGATGTGCATTGTATATATCCTTCCAATTTTGTTTTTTTATTGTAAGTATTTTTTGTATATATAAGATGTATTTAAAAAAAAAATGCAATCCAACAGTTTCATGTTTATCAGGAAATTTTTTAAGGATCCATACTAATTTTAAAGTGTGGAAACCTTGGTGAATCTTACTAATTATTTAAATACCAACTACAAAATGTTTGGCAATATTTTTTGTAAAAATATTCAATTTTCTAAGGATTTTATATAGTTTGTATAAAATTTTGGCGATTTTTAAAGTAAAATAATTTTATTCTATAGAATTTGGGCGAATTGCTTTTAGAAAAAATGGAAATTGGTGAATCATTTTTTGGGAAAAAACATGGAAAATTAGTCCATGGGCGAAATTTAGCCCCTAAATTTTTTCTTGATGTTTATTTCATCATACACCATCAAAACACATGAATACAACCCTTTCTTTGGGTCATTATTTGCCAACTAATAATCCAATGTATGCAAAAAACTAGTCCAGCACCATTTTCGACAATACTCCAACATTAAAAGGAACATAACGCTTCATCTATGACAAGGAAAAAATGCTTACTTCAATTCATTACCATCCCAACTAATTGGATAAGGTAATGTTTATGTGATTGTTGCAAGGGTGGTTGAATGAACTAACAAACAAGTAATAGAATGGAACACTATGATGCCCAACATATGACCATACAAATCTTTATATCTAATGCACTAGTTGTAGGTTATATTACTACGTGGGGTATAAGAGAAGTATTTACATGCCAATAAATTGAGAGCACTAATGTAACTATATTCCCAATAGTTTGATTTGAATGACGTAGGGTCAATTGAATGTGCAGGGATAAGGATCGAGCTATTAACCCAACAATCGAGTAGTATGCAAGCTCTAGGGTTAACAACTTGGATAGAAAAATCAAATTTCCTTACCGTCAATCTCCTCGAGGCTCTAATTGAACAATATGGAGGAACCAACCATTGTGGCCAAGAGCACAAGCTTGAGAAGAGAATAATAGACAACATGTGACACTTATGTTAACAAAAAATCACTAAAAAATACACCAAAATATAGAAAATAATTAAAATAATGCAATCGCATAAACATTCAACATAATCAACAACATAAATTACCCTAGAGAAACATGAAGGAGAAACTCTAGCATCAATGGCTATGGTTATTCTTTATTTCTCAATAATTTCATATTCACAGTGGAGTTTGGCTCTCTAGTTCAATTACATTCACCTCATGGGAATCTATATACAACATTCCTTCTATCCTCTACCAAAGAACCCATTATCATTTGTCATGCCTAAGTTTATAGACAAAGTGGGCTCTACTAGGATCAACTGGAAGGCTAGGTGTCTCTGACTCTTTAGCTTCCCCCATTTCTAGCACTTATATTATCTCATTGTCCTTTTACTGCATCATTCCAATGCTTGGTTCATTTATTTTCAGTTGTCTTTCTCTCCCCTTTTTAATTAATTTCTCGATGTTTACATTGGAAGCATGGCATTATGTGGTAGCATGGTAGTTGGTTAATCTAGTGTGGAGGCCTTCAATTTGCCAACCACATCTTCTACCTTGTTAGTGGATCTTGTAGCCATGAACTTCATTTCCATTGCCAAGATTTCATGATTTGCTAAGTGATTTGCATTGATATGAGCCATTAACCATTCAATGATTTAATGCATATCCTATTTGGATAACACCTCCCCAATGGGAGGATTTTGGTGCCCAGAAGATTACAAGGAGATATAAGGGAATTTGATTGCCACTTAGTTCCCTCGTACCATTTTTCTCTCTTTGGTGTTTGTCCTTTGAGGCCAATTTGCCATATCTCTTTCCATCCTCTATGAGTCACCCATTCCTTTCTATGTAGAACTATATTATCCTCTAGTTCTTCAAGGATGTGTGGTGCAAAGTCTTCTATGGTGGGGAGAGACTAATGATCTTCCTCTCCATCTAGCATGGAAGGCTTAAACAACCTTACATACTCCACATTCACCATTGAACTAATCCACATGTATGGAGGAGGTCTCAATCTAAAAGCATTCTCATTTACCTATTAAATGATGTCAAAAGGTTTGTATCTCATGGGCTTGAGTTTCTTTGATACTCCTTGCAAACGTTCCTTATAGAGGTAAAGCCACACCTTGTCTCTAACATAAAATTTATGGTCTTTTATGTGCTGGTCATGTATGGATTTATAATATTGTTTGATTTTCTCGAGCTGCTCTTGCACTTTCAAGTGTATTTATGAGATCATTTCCATGAATTTGCTCACCTTCCTCACGTCTCCTTACACCTCTACTTCTTCCTTTTGTTTCCCATACACAATGGCAAAAGGTAAGGGAGGTAGATATCCAAAGCAAGTTTCAAAAGGTGATTTGTTTGTGGAAGAATGAAGTGCTTTCTCATGCAAATGTTGAATATACACGAGCTTTCATCCCATTTTTTCATATGCTTACTATTATATCCCCTCAACAATTGCACCAACATGTAGTTGACAACTTTGGTTTGTTTTTCAGTCCAGGGATGAAAAACAACAGAATACCTTAGCTTGGTATCCACCCTTTCCCAAAGTGTTGACCAAAATCCACCCAAAAACCTACGATGACGATCATATATGATGGAGCTCAACAATCCAAAATGTACCCACATGAGTGAAAAACAACTTAGTTTCTTCTTGTTTGGTGATAGTCTTATTGCAAGGAATGATGACACACATCTTGTTGAATTGGCCCACAATCATGAATAAGTAAGCATGGCCTCTTCGAGACTTGGAAAACCTCCAACAAAGTCCATGGAGATAGTATCCCAAGGTCTATTTGGTACATGCAATGGCGTGTTCAACCCAATTTTCCCATTGCTAGGTTTGTTAGTGCTACAAAGAACACAACGCCTAACAAATATGCCACATACTATTGCATCCTTGGCCAATACAAATACCTTAATAGATTATCCAATATCTTTGTCATGCCAAAATGCCCTACTATCCTGGAAGTGTGAGCTTCTCTCATCAATTGAGTCTTTCTATCACGTGGTATGAATGACTTGTCTAATTTGTATAGTAGTCCATTCTAGAGATGGTATTCATTCCCTTCCACATCAACAACTTATTTTTCTTTCAAATACTAGTGCTTGCCTTTGAAATCTTTATCCCACATGCATGCAGGGAAAGGCGAATGAACAATTTATAAACAAAAGCCAAGCCTTTGTGACATGTGCGTGAAGCACAAAGAGTCATAGAACCATATGGGGTTGCGCCTTGTGTAATTTGACGACCATGTCAAACACCTAGTCTGTATGTCTAGTCAATGCCCCATCATCCTCTGTACTTTTCCAGCTGTAAGCATGTGATACACCCTTGTTGCAATGTGTTAGTAAACGATTGTGCCAAGTGGTCTAGTGGGCCCTTGTTGGGATTAGGCCTTTAGATGGTCGCCTTGAATTGATGATTGTTGGATTTTAGGGTGGACAAACCTCCACCGTTGATCAGAGGGCACTACCATCGGGATGTTTGAGTGCAAGGTTGCATGGAGACCAACGATGAGGGATTCCGATAGTTGTTGATCCATTGGAGAGTGGCTTTGGAGAGATGTGGACCATTGGATCCATTGCGGTGAATGTCATTGGAGTTTGAGGGTCAGAGTACCCTTAGATGCCCAAAGTGGAGGCACTCCAATGGGAGGGACTTCAAGAGAAAAGAAGGACCATTGATCTATCGAGAAATATTCCAATGATCTCAACCATAGATCTAGTGTGGTTCGACTAGGAAGAGAGAGAATGATGATGTCATGGTGACATGGTGTGACAACTTGGTGGTCAAGGTGATGAGGATGCCATCATGGAAATTAATGTACTTGGAGGATGATACATGTCGACAGTTGGTTGGTTGATGGGACAAGAGTGGGCCTAATTGGGTATGGAGGTCCTTAGGCCTTGACTTTAAATCTTATCTATTAGATCTGTAGGCCGAGAGATCTCAGTCGTTCATCGGAGGAGGGATGTTGGAGGTGATCTTGGTGTGTTATGACTATTGGATCCATCAAAGAGTGGCTTGGATGGGTTATGGATTGTTAGATTTGTTGGAGTGAGTACCATTGGAGTCCACTAGTTGGAGCATCCATGGATGCCCAAAGTAGATGTAATCCGATGGGAGGAATCCTAGAAGAGATTTGAGTCGTAGAACGATGGAAAGGAAAGATATGATATCAATTGTAGTTCTCTGTGGGTTCCACTTGATTACCTAGTCCGAGAAGAAAAAGGTGGGGGTTAACCGCCGTTCAAGTGGAGACTCCGAAGCAATTAGAGCCGTTGGTTTTTCGACTCCAAGGAATGTTAGATCTGTCAGAGGATGTCATCGAAACAAGTCTGTTGGAGTGGGTAGTGAATCTAGGAGTAGATGCACTCCGACGACAAAGAAAGGCTCCAAAGTGATCTGAACTGTTGAGTGGGGGACCGATGGACCAAGTGGCATGTGCCATGTTGGATGGCACAAGTGACAGAGAGCCACGTGGCAATGAGGTGGAATTAATGAATGAAAGCCTGAAATTGTTTTTGTGAGGCGATAAATTTTTTCTCTAAACTCAACATTGAGCAAGAAAATAGTCGTTGGAAATCTCTCAGAGAGAGGAATCCAATTATGCACCCAGAAAATTGTTCCGAGCAACAGAATAAGATGATTGGTGTCCTTAAGGAAAATCAAAAAGAGAAAACACACACAAACACACACACACACATTTTTTACAGTGCTTTTCCAGAAATGCTTATACATGCTTATGCTTTCATTTTGGTTAATAAAGATTATGTTGCATGCACACTTTCGTGCATAATTAAGGGTATACAATACACAGATGAAGATATGGGAAATGGAGGAAGGGGAAGGAGCCTTCAGTCATCATAAAGAAACCAAAGGTCAAAATATTAATGTTGGTAATGCAAAGACAAAATCCAATGGACAACTATAAGTAATACCAGGGATGTGGAATGATTATGGATAAGTTGATTCAAGGATGTTGAGGTAATAGAGTGATGGAATGTCGTGAGTTACCTCATTCCAAGATACTGGAAGATTTCATAAAGGTAAAGTTTGGATATGAATGCCTAAGAGAAGCTGTTGCAAATAGAACACATTAGTTGGATTGTAGAAAGGCCAAGTGGAACTTGGCTATAAAGTGTTTAGGCCAAAGAATAATAAGGAAGATGAGAAGAATGGGAGCACACAAGGCAACAAGGATCTAAAGAAATCTAGAGACAATCAACTACAACATAAATAAATAAATAAGTGAACCGAAACATAAATGCACTAGAGTGCATGATGCATACAATGGAACTTAAAATGCATATGCATTAGTAGGCATGCTGACAATAAATGCTTGGTGCATATGGATGTGCATTTGTGCATATGTACATGCTTGGATATGCATATGATATACTTGTGAACTTAGAATAGTATGTTATTATGCAATAATGATGTTATGGCAATTGAATATGACTAATGATGGATTATGTATCAAGGAAGAATGATATAGCAAGGTTAAAGGTGTGGATGCTACTGCTTCTTACGACTATGTGAAGACCCATGGGTATGGTAGGAATGATGATAAAAAATATGGTTCTACAAATACCAGCTGATCGGGTAGCATCAAGTAGGTTGATAGCAACCATGCAGGTATGCATTTGATTGCTTCTGATGCATAAATGTTGAAGGGAATTGAGGTAAGAATTCCCTCGGTTAATGGACGAGGGCCTAGAGTATATAAATGTTGTTGATGCTAGAATGCATTTAGATAAAATTTAGTTGCATATTGTGTTATGATTGGTTATAGGATCAAAGCCAAGTCAAATCAGGAGACATACTCCTGCTATAGCAATGAATACCCAGAGGGATAGTCATGTGTGAGACCATGATATGGTTGGATATGGAAGGGATATAACGCTATGTGAGTGCTCAATGGTTTCCCTGAATAGTTGATGTTTGGACTGCAACCTCTTTGCCGACACTGAAGAGCACTTAGGAATTATGTTTCCTCATGTTGTGTATGGCTTGAAGAGGAGGGTATCCAAATAGTCAGGCAGTATTGGGAAGAGTTTGAATGATGTGTTGATGCGTTGGCTAGACCTTCCAACTCATCATGGTGGAATGCATGACATAGTTATGTGAGTTACGTAGTCAATGCAAGGATGCATTGAGTAGATGTGGCCATGGGTATTGGCACATTGATTGTTATTTTATTGGTAATTATTTTATGCATTATGAAAATCTTGTGGTGATGAAAATGCATAATGATGGATATTTGCATTATATTTAACATCAATACTAGTTGAAGAATTGTTGTTTGTTAAAATTTTGAGATCACTTTTTGGAGATGTTGAAAATGTTAGAAGTGGTATTAAAGGAATTATTGAATGCATTTTGGTGAATCAATGTATATATTATATGGCATATAAATAATTATGCTAACAACTGAAATGATGTGAGTATTGCTAACAAATGAAGTTGAGAACACTTTAGGAGCTGTTAGATATTGAAACAAGAAAGTTGCAGGTTAAAGTAGTTACCTAATGATGAATTACAGAAAAGCTCCGTCGAGGGAACATAGTAATAAAAATATTGATGGCCAGAAGAAAGAAAATATTGGCTGATAATACATGTGTAGAGGATGATGGGTTCATTCCAGTTAATGGTCGGATTAATGGAAGTGATTGAATTGCTTCTGTAATCAATTATGAGATAACTTTGTGAAACTTTGTAATTGTTACCATGGAAATGTATATTTGTTATGATATGCTAACAATTTGTTTTGATGAGTGTAAATTGAGAAAATTGCAAGTAGAATGGTCTGGAATATGGCAGGGATGTAAGCCCATAAGGAAGACTGATATCTACAGCTACAGAGAGAAACATTATGAGCAAAAAACTCATGCTTGGAAATTTTATTTCCTGTATAAAATAGATTTGAGAAATTAATAGTTACAAATTGTTATGTTATGCTGGCAGTTTGTTTGGATGAGTGTAAATTGAGGAAATTGCACGTAGAACAGACTTGGATATGGCAGGGATGTAAGCCCATAAGGAATACTGATATCTACAATTGCAAGAGCCAAACATTATGATAAAAAACCTCATGGCTGGGGAATTTTATTTTCTTGTATAAAATTGATTTGAAAATTTATAATTAAAAATTGTTATGATATGCTAACAGTTGGTTTGGCTGAGTGAAGGTCGAGGAAATTGCAAGAAGAATGGATTTGGGTATGGAAATGGCGTGAGATATAATAAAGACTGATGCCTACTGCTGCAAGAGCCAAACGAATTATGAGCCAGAAGCTCATGTTTGGAAATTCTGTTTTCTTGTATAAAACAGATTTGACATTTGTGATTGAAAATCACTATGATATTATCTCATGATGACTGTATGTGTGTAATACATATGAGATGTTGGCTATTGAACTATAAGCTTAGAAAGAAGAGAACCAAGAGGAAATCGAGCTCAAGGAAAAATATAAGGAACAAAGAAGAGTCTAGTGGACTTGTTGCAGTTGGAGTTCCTCGGGAAACAACTCTGAGAATTCCTGGCTGAGTGAACTGAAGCCTTAAAAATAAGCTGTACAACCTGAAGGAATGCAGAGTAGAGAAGGGGGTACACTTCCTTGGGTTGTGCAAGCTAATGGGGAATGAGAGCTTGTTGATTGGAACTGTTCCCAGAAATATAAATTTTTACAATCCTTGTGCCTGTTTTGGGCCGAAGTGCCTATGTATGCATGATTTAGGCCGGACATTTGGCTAGAATACCTGTGCAGTTTAAAGGTCGTAGATCCTAACTTTATAATAATAAGAAGACTGTTATGGTGTTGTTCACCGAGGACAATGCCAAAAATAATGGGAGGGGGGTGTAACACCTCGGTTTTAACCCCTATGAACCATAATGTATTATGTAAATGTGACTTAGGATGGTGAGACGACAAAGTTGGAAAGGGTTTGGAGTGCCTAGAAGTGTAATACACACACACACACACACACACACACACTCACATATCATTGGTTGGAGGATGGACAAGGACAAGATATAGGGGGCTATGATTCCATGAGAGAGGCGGCTAAAGGGGATAAATATTTTTATTATATTTTATTTAACCTTCTTGGTTTTAATTAAGAAAAGTGGTTAAAAGAGCTTCTTTGGGGGAGGCCATGTGGTTCTTGGTTTTGGTAATTATATAAACTATGCCTATGGGCTATTTGGGGGTTGTTCTTTGTTCTTCATTAATTGTTAATAATTCCATTTCTCGTCTTCATCATTCTTGTCAATTCGTGTGCTCTTGGTTGTAGCATGGATACAAATGGCTGGAGGAGGAGAGCCATTGTGAGATGGCTGTGAGGAATTACTAATCATTCCATAAGGGAATGGATGCATGTGTGCATGATATTGATGGCAATTTTGAAAGAACTCTCCACAGCAAAGAATCCTTGGAGTTTCCAGCATTGAGATTTCATGGACCAGTAGCTATGCAGCCCTAGAGAGAAATGGAACTACTTGAGTGTAACACCCTGTTTCCCCCAGTTTGTAAAAATAATTGGACTGGCCAGAGCTGTGGCAAACTCATGAATGTGAATATGTGATGTGAACGGACCTTATGGAAAAGGTCAATGAATGTGAATAACATTATGAATTTATATTGCATAACTGCTGAGAGGGGATGTGCTGAAAAAAAGACACCACGATGGTGGTGGAAGGCACCTGGAAAGGTGGCGTTAACTTCCACCGAGAATTAATACCGTATTTGGACTTCACTGGCCCAGAGAACCAAAAGCGGCTCGCTGGCCCCGAATTAAATGTCTCGCAGGCTGGCAGGTAGATGGCTCCTCAGGAATTAATGAGGGACGGGGAGGTGAACCGCCCATCCATAGAGCCATCATGACTGACCAGTGTGAGGGAAATCGCGCCACACACAACCTCGCAAGCGGATAAGGCGTGGGGTAGAAGCAATTGGGGGGTAGACGCGAGGGGAGGAAGAGAACTCTGGCAATATGCATAGTGAGTGATAGCAGAGAGGAAGGAGAGTAACCTTCGCTCCTGGTCACTGGCAGACAAAGACGCAGTCTCACAACATCGTGGTCTCAACTCGGGGGTGGCTAGTGGTAAATCCGCTGGGAGTCGCTGAGCCTACGGTTGGGTGGAAACGAGCACCCCTCTTAGTAGTTGCATAACCTCTGGTGTTACTTTATGATAAGTGTTTTGCCTTTGGCATCTCGAAATATATGTATTCTGATAATTATGCTCATAAGCTGTGAAACTGTGAATGATTTCATTATAAGAATGTCTGTATGGTGATTTGATCAGTACTAGTAGTTGTATATTTGTATGGAAAGACTACGTATGGCTTATGTCCTCATGAATCGTTATTTATATGCGTACTGATCTAATTCAGACTTCACGTTTGGTTCTCGGAAGGGCAATACCCTTATCTGCCTCAGATAGTACCCTGGGTAAACCTCCCCATAGAGATACCCTCCATGAAAAGCCCATCAAGAACCGGGAAAGAGAACGTGAAGGCGTAAGACCTTAGTAACCCTGCACGAGGAGGAACGATCCTCTTGAAAACTCGAGATGATAGCATAAGGATGAAGTATCGAATCGATAGATGAGATCCCGTCGGGAGATTTATGGTCACTCACGACCGTCAGATCAGAAGAAGAAGCTGAAAGGTTAAGTACCTTAACCATAAATAGGTGTTGATCGACGGACGAGATTCCGTCGGGAAATCTGCGGTCACACATGACCGTTAGATTGGTAGGAGAAAGTAGGGTGTTAAACGCCTTCCCACTTGGTTTCTCTGTGTCTTCGTGGGTAGCGAAGAAATTGGGATCGTAGATCCCCAAGGTCCATGGGAGTATCTGGACCGTCGATTTTTTCTACGTCCAGGGAGTCGTGGAAGAATGCATAGGTAGGAACCAATTTGAGCTGTCAGATATCTGCTGGAAAACCCGACAGCCGTTGGATTTGTCTGGAGTTACCCGAGGTTTAAGACCCCAGTGTATAGGGGCGAAAACCCCGGGATAGATCTGAACCGTCCGATTGACGGAGGCCACGTGTCGTGAGATTTCCCATTTCGGGAAATCGGGAATCGCGAACTCGGAAGTCCTGGTGACAAGAGTTCGAGATTTTCCATGGTGAAAACCCCGGGATAGATCTGAATTGTCCGATTGATGGAGGCCACATGTCGTGAGATTTCCCATTTCGAGAAATCGGGAATCACGAACTCGGAAGTCCTGGTGACGAGAGTTCGGGATTTTCCATGGTGAAAACCCCGGGATAGATCTGAACCATCCGATTGATGGAGGCCACGTTTCGTGAGATTTCCCATTTTGGGAAATCGGGAATCGCGAACTCGGAAGTCCTGGTGATGAGAGTTCGGGATTTTCCATGGTGAAAACCCCGGGATAGATATGAACCGCCCGATCTTGGGATGCCATGTGTCATCAGATTACTCATTTCGGGAAATCGGGGATCGGGGATTCGGGAGACTCGTTGACAAGAAGTCGGGCTCTCGCCTTGATAAATCTCGATGGAAATAAAACTGTGGTCATATGAGAAGAGGTCATATCGACCAAGGCGTAGCCCAGGAGGGCTAATTGCCAAACGAGGCATATTCGACACTTCGACATTTCGATACTCAGGATACCGAGGGGCATGCTTCCCTGTGCCAACAAATCCCAAAATTAAGACTTGCAACCCCCGCCTGTTAGTATGAAGGTTAAGTATCGATCAACGGATGAGATCCTTTCGGAGGATCTCGAGTCTGTGACACCTGTAGATGTGGGGGGGGAAAGGAATGCAAAGGATAGTTCCTCGACCCCTCTCGACCTTTACAAGCGATGAACGAACAAGATCTTTTCGGAGGATCCAGGGTTTGGGATGACCGTCAGATGTGGAGATGAGACGTCAACTTTAAGTCAGGGCGCGAATACGCCTTAGGAAAAGCGGCGAGCAGATCTGGACGGCCAGAGTCCACCCACCCAGATCTACGACTGAGGTTTCATTCCGGAGCCCCCTTGCTGTTCTGCCTTTAG
>ML827611.1:43637-64837 GCA_009831015.1 Picea engelmannii | reverse complement strand
TATCTAATCTAAGAAAATGTTGGAATTAATCAACTAAAAATTACTACTATTTTTGAGACAGAACTGATGCATGTGCTGGAGGAACTGAACTGGCAGAAAATAGGCCTTGGAGTGATAGAACAGAGCTCCATTTTGAGTAATGGCATGCTTGTGAGCTATTGGAGGCCACTGGAGACAACTAGCTGCATGAGTAGATCTCTGCTTGAAGAAGAGGTAGTCTGCTGAAGTTGTCTGGAACCAATATGCATCGACCTGTGACTGAGACTTAACAAAGTGTTTGTGTCTAAGATTTCATAATATAAGTGCACTCCATATCGACTGTAACTAAACCTTCTCCTCTCTTTCACTGTGATGACCTGGTCGTGAACATGAATATGTGTAGGTGAGCGTCCAATAGGAAGACATGATGCGTGGAGGTGATAGGTGTTATGGGGAGTCGTCAGGGGAACAAGTGGCGAAAGTTGAGTGGTAGCGGGAGTGTGAGTGGAGGTGATACGGTGACCTGATGTCATATAAGCACGTGATTGCAGAAGTTGTCGAGGGTGGTTTGGGTCCACAATGCTCCAACCCCTGCAATTCCCCACAAGGTGCCATGTACCTTTTCAACAATACCATGGTTCCAATTGCGGGACCGCTTTGGAAAATTGACGTTCGTGCAGTTTACGTCTCCGCAATGAAGTGTGGTTGTCGATTGTGTTGCAATATGTGATCCAGGTGATATTCCTTTCTTACCTACTACAAGGATCAACATTTCTTGTTGATTTGAGATCAACAGTCCACAATTACTTCGAGAGTTCAGGCTTCGGGCCTTTTCAATGCATAGTTCTTACCATCCTCTGGAGTGTCACATTTTCAAAGTGAGAGATCTGCCTCCATGTGGCCTTTTGGATCTGGACAGTCTAGATTCACTTCGGGATTTTTTTTCTTCTTTCTCGTGCAATCCTCCGAAGATTTATATATCCGAAGAGGGATATTTTTCATCGCGTTTTCTCATTGATGGACGATCCATATTTGCTTCGGGAGTTCAGGCTTTAGGAGTTTGTAAATGTTGTGCTTGTAAATTTACCCGAGTGCTAAGTCTCCAAATCTGACGTGGTGGCCAGAGTTCATATGATGTCATAGTTGTTGATGTGTCACATAAGGCGAGTGACATGTGTCACTCAAAGATGAGTGAATGATAGGACCCAAATGACTAGAAATGAGTGCCACATGTCAGGGCTAGATGGAAGCCATGTGTCTCCACGAATGAGCACCACAAGTCTGGACAAATGAGTGTCACATGCTTTGACACTTCAACACTTCGACGTTTGGGAGTTTTGGATTGTGAGGCATGAAGTTATCCCTGAGTAGTATGGGCCCAGAGTGACGTGGAAAGATCTCAGGACTTCGAGACTTCGACTCTTCGAGACTTTGGGCAATTCTTTCTCTAGTGCTTCACAAAAATTTTGGAGTGCTAAGTCTCTGAAGTGAAGGATCTTCCTCCATGTGTCCTTGTTGATGGACCATCCAGATTCACTCGGGACTTTGGGTGTTTGGGCTTCGGGAATTTATGAATTTTGTGCTTGTAAATCTCTCGGAGTGGTATGGGCCTGTAGTGACGTGGCAGGATCTTGGGAATTCAGGAATTCGTCTCTTCGGGACTTCGGGTAATTATTGTACTTCGTGGGTTCACTCTTGATGTTAAACCTTGCGTTATTTCAACATTCTGAATGCATAAAAACTGTCGATCTGATTGGCCTGATGGATCTCCACTGTTGAAAGTTAACCTGTTTGTTCCCACAATCTGAGCCCGAAATTGACCGCTCTGGATTGCTGTGTTTGTCCACGGGCATTTCCTGTGCATACAAAAAGGCTTGGTCGATCTGTTGTGAGATCAATCAATGAAAAACATGATGACAAGCATTCCGAACCAAATACTACATGTATTTTATCCTTCAAGAAAAACAAAAAAAATATGCGCAAAGAATTAGTCAAGGAAGCCAACAAAGAAAACCAAGTTATTGAACAGATGGGAAATCAACTTTATCAACCAAAAGAGGACAAATTCGACAAAGGCATAGGGAAAAGAGAGAGGAGAGGCAAGGGTGAAGACCTAGGTTACAACATTGGCTCCAATTGGGGATAACTCGTCTCTGTGAGGTGCTAATAACTGTATATTGGTGCCTTGATATTAAATAACTGCTCTTACCTTCCATTTCTTATCTTTGTTTGTCTGCCAACCCTGTGTTATCCGCTAATGTGTCTCAACCATGCATTTTATTGAATTAAAAAATGAGACTACACCCTAGTGCCTTGTTGGGCTATGGAGTCTTTACTGAAACTTGAAACTGCAAGTAAACCCCAATGCCTTTGTTGGGATATGGAGTCTCTTATTCAAACAAGATACTGAAAACCAACACACTAAAAAACAATCTGCGAACTAAAAAAAATAAAAAATGCTCGAACTATGAGCTTATTCTCCTACTACGTACTCTATTCAGCTGAAAACCAACTCAATCATGTGTAATGCCATTTCTAATGAAACCAAGAAAACATTTTACTGAGAACTGTAACTCTGTGCAAGTCACTGTTTAGAATAATCCAAAGAGGATATATCAAATGCGACAAAAAGTTGGCAGGCATCTGGTACTTGCAGTTGCAAATGATGATCATGCTAAAACTTCCAACCTTTAGGATTTTGGAAAAATAAGAATCCATCCATCTCGCTACTAGATCTTGAAACTCATGAAAGTCCTCCAACTGTTTGAGAGGACAAAGTTGTTGTTGTATAAGATATGCATTATAGACAAGACTGAGTTGCTCTTGTCCTCGTTGAAAAGGCTCATGAAAGTAATGTGATTCACAACCATAAAGGGAAACAAGCTACTTTTGATGCTGCTCATCTTGTTGTTTGAAATGAAGGGGTGTGTCTTCTACATTGCTAGTTTTCCCTCGTTCTAGCTCCAGAATGTCATCTTCAAACTTATAGATTTCTTGTTGCTCAACAATTTCAGAAGGAAGGGGAAAAACTTGCTCGTGACCTTCAACATCACTTTCCTCATAGTTAATCAAATCTTTATGAGAATGTAGAACAATATATGTATCATAAAAATGACTATCTGAGTCAGCTATAATGCAAGGTGTATCCAAAGCCTCATTATCATCAATTTCATCATTAATGTAATTCCCAACATCATCTTTTTGAATAAAAGGATCAGAAGAAGACTCATATGTAACCAAATATTCCTCCACTTCCTTAGCATAAAAGTCCCCTTTATTTTCACTACTAGAAGAACTAATAAGTGACTGTCGAATATGAGATTCAAATTCTTCACAACAGTTCTCAAAAAGTAAATCAGCTGCAAAAAACCTTTTACAATGCTTACTGAATGCAGCATGGAACTATTCCAGGGAGGAGATGCTAGGAGGGGAAATGATTGATACCACTCATGAGTATCTCCCTCTAATGAGTACATGGAAATCTTCATTAATACATCCTTGTGATGTATTCCCCACTGATGCATGAGTTCATGAAACTCAAGAAAATGCTCAGCAGGTTTTTCATGTCTATGTTCTCTAAATCTAGGGAAAAAGTCACCCCACTCATCTATAGTAGGAACAACATTTGGAAAACCAGGAACAACTGAGATATTTAATGGAGAAAACCTCTGAGCCAAGATGGATTCCATCTAAAAATATGACTTCTTAAAACTATGGATTTGCCACTAGATTCTTTAACCATGGAGTCGCCAGGTGAATGATATGCAGTATGAATGTGTCTAGTCTTTATTCACCATCAAATATCATATCTGATCATTTTAGTTCTCCCAGGGAAAGATATTTCGTTACTATGTGTTGCCACAAGGGAAGACCCAGGGTTCGACGCTTCAACAACACACCAACAAAACCCTAACTACCGACCCTTTCGAAAACACCTGCAAATAAGATGAAGTCTCACCTGAGGTAAAGGCAGGGCATGTTGTAGGACTCATATGTCTACAACCAAGATGGGACATAGATATGTGATTACAATACTTAGCAGAGCACTTAGCCAACTATATGCACTAGGTTATGATTGTTATTCACATCACAGGTTAACCCTTATTACAGAGAAGCGTAGTAATAATCAAGATATAATACTTCCAATCACTTAGCACATAGAATTAAATAAGATATGGCATTCATCATACATAAAGTACAAAACATCCATAGATCTATTTATCATACATCAAGATCAGTGCACTAATCAGCTAAATACATAAACAACATGAACAACATGGCACAAAGCACATTAACACAGGATATACGTGGTTCACGTTAGTGTGGGGTTACGTCCACCAACTTCTTCTCTTTATTCTTTATTAGTCTTCAATATTCTTACATTCTTCTGCTCCTGTGCACAGAGCCATAGAGCACAACTCCGCAGAGGACAGGAGATCTGTGCACAACCCGCTAGATCCTCCTTACCAAAATCAATTCAAGGCACAAAGCCAACTCCTTATTATCACAAATCCTTACATAGTTTGTGCACAAAGCCTCTTACAAACTCTTGCACTAATCCAACACTAACACTTACAACATATGGTGCACATAGCCCACTACTCATGTACTAATCCAATTACAAGAAAAAACAACACTTAGTTATAACTAGTCCTTACATCGCTTAGCTACTTATTTATACATTTACAAAGAGGTCTAAACTTGGGTAAACCCCTGGGCTGACATTCCATACCCATTACATAAACCGTAATATCCCAAAAAGCCCGCAAAATAGGTGATATCATGCGATCTCCTCTTTGCTTGGGCACTCCATCTTCGACCAGCCTGTCGAAGTCCCAAAAATGGTCAAACATGACCAATGTTCTCTCAAAACTTGGTCAAGGGCCAACACTCCATTCCCCGACAATGATGCCAAAAGATAATGGTTTTAAGGTCTACACCTGACTAGTAAAGGGAAAAGCTAGGCCACCTCTCAATTTAGAATGATTGTTTCTTTTAATTTTTGTTGGTTGGTCAAAGGGTTTTTCTACCAATACAAAAGCAAGTTTGGGTTGGAAAAATGATATGGATAAGGGTTTTCCTTGGTTGGTGGCACACTAATGACAGACTAGTGAAATAATAGAAAAGAAAGGGAAACAACAAACTACTAAATCAATAATCTGCTGCAAGAAGTTCAATACTTAAAATATCATTTCAATACATTAAACATGTATCAAGACACAATTACTCCTTCAGGTTGCGATAAAAAAAATCCTTCACCAAGAATTAGTTTTTTTCATAGGTTGCATATCAATAAAGATAAGTTACACAATAGCTGGAAGGAAATGACATGTACTTTGCACAAATCAAAAACTGCATTCAAGATAAGATAAAAACAAATGAAGATTTGAACAAAACACTATCATCAAGAGTATGTTCACTAGGTAGAAAGATTTAATCCATGCATAGAATGGGTCCAACCAGTCTGATGTAGTGCTATCATTTCCCAAAAAAATCCGGCCTTTAAAACATTCAAAGACCCCCTATTTAATAGAGTTGTAGAGGTTCTCGTCCTTAGGGGATTGAGACCTAATTTTAGGTAATTGTTTGTAGAAAAAATTATTAACTTCACTAAGACACTAGACTTAATCAACAAGAGTGGTTCTAATCACATACATAATACCACTCTTGTATCTAATCTAAGAAAATGTTGGAATTAATCAACTAAAAACTACTATTGTCTCTGAGAGAGAACTGATGCATGCGCTGGACAAACTGAATTGGCAGAAAATAGGCCTTGTAGTGACAGAAAAAATCTCTGTGTTGAGTAATGGCATTCCTGTGAGATGTTGGAGGCCACTAGAGACAATTGGCTACATGATCAAATATCTGCTTGAGGAAGAGGTAGTCTGCTAAAATGTTCTGGAACCAATTTGCATCGACCTGTGACTGAGAATTAACTCTCTATCTGTGTCTGAGCTTTCAGATGCTAAGCGCACTCTGTCGTGATTGTAACTGAACCTTCTCCTAGATTTCACTATGATGATCTGGTTGTGAACAAGAAGACGTGGAGGCGAGCTTCCAATAGGAAGACAAAATGTGTGGAGCTGATAGGTGATATGGGGAGTAGTCGGGGGAACATGAGGCGAAAGTTGAGTGGTAGTGGGAGTGTGAGTGGAGGTGACGCGGTGACTTGATGTCATATAAGCATGTGATTGAGGATTTTTTTGAGGGTGGTTTGGTTCCACACCGCTCTGACCCCCACAATCCCCCACAATATTTCACGTACCTTTCCAACAATACCATGGTTCCAATTGTGGGACCGCTTTTGAAAATTAACGTTCAAGCATTTTATGTCCCCGCGATGAAGTGTGGATGTTGATCATGTTGCAATCTATGATCCAGGTGATATTCCTTTCTTACCTACTGCAAGGATCAACGATTCTTGTTGATTTGAGATCAACGATATGCAATTACTTCGAAAATTTGGGCTTCAGGCATTTTCAATGCATAGTTCTTACCATCCTTCGGAGTGTCGCATTTCCAAAGTGAGAGATCTGCCTCCACATGGCCTCTGGATTTGGAAGGTATAGATTCACTTCGGGAGTTTGGGCTTCTGGAGTTTTTGTCTCCTTTCTCGCGCAATGCTTTGAAGTTTCATATATTCGAAGAGGGAGATTTGTCACCGTGTGTCCTCGTTGATGGACGGTCCAGATTTGCTTTGGGAGTTCAGGCTTAAAGAGTTTGTAAATGTTGTTTTTGGAAATCTCCCGAAGTGATAAGTCTTCGAATATGATGTGGCGGCCAGATGTCATATGATGTCACAGATGTTGATGTGTCACATAAGGTGAGTAACATGTGTCACTCAAAGATGAGCAAATGATGGGACCCAAATGACCAGAAATGAGTGCCACATGTCAGGGCCAAATGGAATCCATGTGTCTTCATAGATGAGTGCCACAAGTCGTAACGGATGAGTGTCATGTTCTTCGACACTTCAACACTTCGACGTTTGAGAGTTTTGGATTGTGAGGCATGAAGTTCTCCCAGAGTAGTATGGGCCCAGAGTGAGGTGGTTGGCTCTTGGGGCTTCGACTCTTTGGGAATTCGGGTAATTATTGCTCTAGTGCTTCGCAAACCTTTTGGAGTGCTAAGTCTCCAAAGTGAAAGATTTGCCTCCACGTGTCCTTGCTGATGGACGGTCCAAATTTACTTCATGACTTTAAGTGTTTGGGATTTGGGAGTTTATGAATTTTTTTCTTGGAAATCTCTTGGAGTGGTATGGGCCCAGAGAGTCGTGGCAGGATATCGGGACTTCGGGTAATTCTTGTACTTCATTGGTTCACTCTTGATGTTAAACCCCATGTGATTTCGACACTCCAAATACACAAAAAATTTCGATCTGATTGGCCTGATGGATCTCCACCGTCGAAAGTTAACATGTTTGTTCCCACAATYTGAGCCYGAAATTGACCGCTTTGGATTGTTGTGTTTATCCACGGGTATTATCTATGCATAAAAAAATTCTTGGTCGACCTGCTGTGATCTCAATCAATGGAAAACATGATGACAAGMATTTCGAATGAAATAYGACATGTATTTTATCCTTCAAGAAAAACATAAAAACTTTGCACAAAGAATCAGTCAAGCAAKCCAACAAAGAAAACCAAGTTATTGAACAGATGGGAAACCAACTTTATCAACCAGAAGAGGACAAATTCGACAAAGGCATAGGGAAAAGAGAGAGGAGAGGCAAGGGTGCATACCTAGGTTACAACARGTCCCAGACGTATTCCTTCCTTGATCATGACAAGGAATTATATGGATTCGAGGTGCTTRAAGTGCTTTCCTGTGGTGAAATATCTGGTGTGGTATTTGTCCTAGTCATGGTKATTTGACAAGGAATGATAAAGAMTCAAGATGCTATATGCTATTACATGCAGACCCAGAGTGAGCCTAATCTTAGAGAGAGTTAATTGGCTTAGAGGGAGAGCCACAGAAGGAGTTTCTCCTCGGTTCAGGTGGGAGAGATATGTCTCCCAAGAYTGACAGATAAGTGTCATGAGTCTAGGGTGAAGTTTTTATACTTCAAGTACAAGCTTCGCATGATGCAAAATGTCTCCCTCATTGAGAGGGAGTGTTGATGTTTGGAAAACATTGGGAAAACATTCTCTTAGAATAATAATTAATAATATAATTATTGATTATTAAATATTATCTATAATAAGTAAATGATAATAATAAATAGTTATTGATTATTCAAGGGACACATCCTTTCATGGATGGTCACCATATGTTCCCTATATATGGAACACTCGTCATTGTAATAATATATTGATTATATCTTATATGAAGAAAAACAACATGAAATATGTGTCAATATCTAAATCGGAAATGGACAACTCTCCTATCCATTAAAGAAATTCTCCATAGGTCAAGTTTTGCAAGGAAAAATGAAACGAATCAAAAGAGGCGAGCCCATGTGTCATGAGTTGCTACTTTCCCGGTTTCTTCAACCTTAGCAATGCTTTGGGATAATTGTTTTTATTTTTGTATGCTTTGGAGGTATTTTTTCTTTAAGAGGATAATAGTATTGTTTGCACAAATAATAATAGTAGGGGTTTCATATTATTAGTTTTTTATTTAATTAGATAGTAGGAGATTAAATGAAATTCAATAGTAGAGACTATGTTGATCTTAGTGGTAACAAATGCTAATTCTTTCTTTCTAGCAAGAAATAATCTATTTCGACGATTCAAACTTTTATAGCTCCACACTATTGTTATTGTAAAAATGCATTATGAATGTGTTAACTGTAAAAAGGAATTATGAATGTGTGTGGAATTATCCACACGTATCTTACTTGAGTAAAGGACTTTATCTTCCTTACAAGCTAAAACTCCATTATTTTATATGAGAGGTTAATGTTATCATGTCATTACTTCATATAAATTATGTTTATTCGGTAAATAAAATGTAGTATATATATAATAATATGTTGGGATGATCTTTGTTGAGAAAATTGTCAATCTGGGTTGTAGTAGGAAGCACTACAAGGAGAACACCTTCTAGTAGAGAGTTTTGGTGTTATAAAATCTGGCAAAATTTTCAAAAAAACCTCTGTTACAACCTCCTCCATTAGTTGCAGAGGTTTTACGGGATGTTCCATATAACTAAAAAAAATTGGGTGGCCGGAGGTTGTAGCGGATGCTTTTTTTTCCGGTGTTATTCTTGTCAAAACGTACTAGTGTGGTATTCAAAAACACACACCAACATGTTACTATAATAAAACACACCGATATATTAATATAATAAAAATGTCCCATATCTTAATATAATAAAAAACTCTCAGTGCATTTATAAATATTACACACCAGTTCCACCTTTTTCATCATATGCAGAGCACCAATGCTCTTATAATTAGTATGCATTGGTTTTGCGTTGTTTTTGTATGACACACTGGTGTGCTTTAGGATTTTTCTGTCCCTGTGCATTTAAGTTATAGTTAGCCCCAGTGAAATCATGCTATCCCGAGATCTAGTGCGTTTAATATAGCATGTGCCCTAGTGCGATCATGTTATCATGAGACCTGATGCATTTAATATAGCATGTGCCCTGGTGCTTGTGTGATTATTATGTACTGATATCTGTTTTACCATGTGCACTAAAGGGTAGTAAAATTTCAAATATTCGAGGTGAGATGTCGACACCATTATTTTTTTATGTACCCGTTCATATACTATATTAAATGAATCGATGCATAAATAATATTTAGAATCCTAATGCATATAATAAACATAACTCACCCGTATGAAAAATATTTTTAGTTTCTCGATTTATATTTCAAACATGAGAACCATAGAACTTTGAAACGATAAATATTATTGTATGTTATATCATTTATGCAATGGTGCATTTTCTCAATAGTACGTACCAATGCGTTATTATAATTAATATGTATCGGTGCGTATGCAATTTCAAAATGCACTGTTGTCTATATTATGGCACACAATGTCTAGTGAGTTCAAAACAATATAGTGCATTGATATGTATATGTTTTAATTCATTGTTTTTTACAAATTTTGAATTAATTATTTCAAAATCAAATATTTTTTTTATAATAATATTGTTTTGTATTTATGTTATTACATTTCGATATAATGATTTCATTAATGTGTTATACAACCAATTAAACCCCTATTATTTCTAAAAATGTAAATCATCCACATATTAATATTCAGGAATGAAACATTTTACAAAGTTCTACAATGCAATGAAATAAGAAATCTATTTTATTATATATGAATAAGAGACCCATTGCCATACAAAAAGGGACAACATAAAGGCCCAATACAATAATCAAACTGCAAACAATTTGTTATTGTTACACTTATTGGTAACATGTCCTCATGCAGGGGTGATAGGTGCGGGGGGATTCATATTTGATTTTGATGGACAAAAGACTGTGGACTACTCCTGGGGACTATGGAAGACCACTAATAATAAAGTGAAAAGTCTTGCAGTCTACATGGGGCTCCAAATTACACACTCAAGAAACATCCCCTCCCCCCTAGCTGGGCCCTTCCCTTCATGACATGGCCCCATCCCCTTGACCACGTGCTCCCCCCCTTCTTCCCTGTGACATCTTCTCCACTTCCCGACCCTCATCTTAAATTCTTGGTAGCTCCCTCGTACCCATTGATTCCCTTCCCAACATCCATGGTGTCATTCCCCTTTCTCTTCTCTGCGAGTGATATTGTCGACTCATGGGTAGTTCAGACCTCTTGTACTCTCAAGTGCATGCATGTGCTCTCCCTTCCACAAATACGGTTAACACTCCACTCCCATTCATGTACCTTTCTTCATTTCTCCAAAAAAATCCATGACATTATGCTTCCACGCCCTCTTTCCATCATGTGGTGGAGATCCAAAGCCCCTTGCACTTGCCATCCTGTGTCTCTAAGGATTTGAGAGAGAAATTTCGTTCTCTGCAAATGGATGTCAGGAACATGGAAGAAAGAATTGATACTTGTCTCAGGGATTTTCATAGGGAAAATCAGGGGCTGCAAGATGATATTACCAATTTACAGGGCCAACTGCCTCAGCAAGAGCTCAAGAATAATCAAGAGCTTGCAATTTATCTCCGTAGGATCAATCGAAACACCAGGCACATTGGAGAAATGGCTCAGCAAGTGGGAAATCCACTCGAATTCCCTCAACATCCAAAAAAATCCAATGAATCAATAGGCTCAAGGCTTCCCTCAACATTCCACTCTACAACAAGCAATGAGCATCCTCTAGTTCCTCTTGCTTCTTTGATGGCTCTAGCTCGGTCCAACCCAGGAGAAGGAAATCAACAACTAGAAGCAAATCTAGCAACAAATCCAGAAAATTTCCAGGAGGACTTTGTTACACAATATTTTCATCACCCCTATGCACGTTAATGATGTAAACTTATCGTTTTCCTGTAGAAGGATCAATAGCCTGAATCCCTGAAGAGAATGAAGACAATTTTTCCTAGAAAGATGAAATGAGTTTTTCTCTTGTAAAAACCTTATGAAGAGAGATTGTCACACCCTGTCTAGTGTTAAGGGAGCGATGATCTAGGATCATTGTAAGATACACCAAAATGTCATGTGACGTTGTTGCACTCTACCCAGTATTAAGGGTGCAACGATTTTCCGTACGAGGGAAAAGAGAGGCTTCTCGATGCTTCTAGAAGAGAAGATTTTTGATGCTTCTAGAAGAGAAGCTTCGAGGGTGAGTTGGCCTCTAATCGGTTTGGATCTGAGTCACATGCCTGATCACTTGGGATCATCCTAACCTCCTCACCCTATCCTTTTCAGCCTATAAAAGGAGAGGATTTCTCATGGGGAAAGTTAGTTGGATAACTTTTGGTGAGAGCTTGAGTAATTTTTGTAGCTTTGGGCTTTGCTTTGTCAAGATAGATTGTTGGTCTCAGAATCCATGGAGMAAGAAGTGTGTGGGAAGCAAGGGACTATTGGAAGGGACCTTACAACATYAAGGCTTTGGTTKTGTTCTCCTTTTCATATTTATAATGCAACAATATATTTCTTTCCCATAAAATTATTCTTATTTAATTGTATGACTCCTTGATCACATACATMAGTTTTGTTGATTATACATTGTTGCTTTCACTTCATTGGCTTGTGTCTTTTTATAGGTTCAATATCCCATAAGCCTTGAGACGGAGTGAGGATGACACTAGCGAGGAAAAACGACATTTAAACGGTATGTCATTKATCTCTTTTTAGTTAGTACACTTAATGATTAAAACTTAGGGGAAGGCTTATATTATGTCTTGTTTTATTCTAGTTTCAGGGTGAAACTAGGGGGATTAGTATGTGTTTGCACTTACCAATTTTCTAGATAACATACCTGGAAGATTTTCATAATTTGTAGACAATTTTTTGATGAAATGCAAATTTTTGTTAATTTTGTTTACATATGTAGTCATTTTTACATGGAAAATCAATAGTTCCTACTGGACCAGTTCCACTAGCGTAATTAGATTGTACCAGTCAGAAAATTTTCTAGGAGAAGAACAAATAATTCAATACTCTACTTTTTGTAATCTGTGAAATCACAAATTCCCTTTTATATATAAATTCCCAACCGTTTCTATTAAAAAAAAAAACATGTCCTCATGCAATTGGGACAATATGTTGAGTACATTAAACAAAATCCATGATTTTCAAAGACAAATATTCCAAAACATACAACTTGCAGTAACATTCAATTATATTGATTGTCATTCATCAGTTGAACTGTTGAAATTGCTTAAGATGTGTGCATGCCTCATTTCTTCATCATCTGTAGGTGATATTGTACTTTGGTTTTTCAACATAATGCTTTCTTGATTGTTTTTTTTTTTTAATGTTTTCCCCCTTCATCTTGCATCTACAAACATAGAAATAAATTGTAATATATATATATATATATATATATATATATATATATATATATATATATATAGTAGAATATACATGATTGCATAAATAAAAAAACATGCATTAGCACCAAGTGTTTCATAAACAATACACATTCTTTCGAAGTCATGCTTCGTGAATTATCTCAAAATATCCTATAATGTCTGCATTCCATACTTTGTTTACCACATGTTTAATACAACATGACAAAGTACATTCAATAGAATCAATATAAAGTTCACTTGTTTTTTCATTAATTATAAGGAAGGGAAGTTAAAAAACATATCTACTTACAAATTGTTAAATTAAACTTTCATTCTTCAACATATACTCACAACCCATACTTAACCCAATGTTTATCAATTCATGTATGGGTTGGCTCCTCTTTGTATGCTAGAAGATAGTAGAAGACATCCATGGACAAGTGTAAATTAATTATTTAAATAAAAATATCACAACAAACATGAAATCTTAAGAAAGGCAAAAAATGTAAATACTCAAGAAGTTTGCGATCAACCCTTTTATTCCTTATTGGCATGTCTTATGTGATGAATGGATTCTATTTGCTTTTCTTTTTAAAACAAAACAATTGAAAATTAGTATTTCGCTAGAGGATTTTCTGGATTCAAACTGTGTGATGTTTTGAAATTTCCAACATTTTGAGTGGACACTTCACCCATCATCAGGGACACGAGAAGCTTAATGAGTTGGAAAATAGTGTTGAGGTTGTAAATATAGGAGGGGGATGTTGAGTGACCATTAGTGGGAAAGAGGAGGTAACGTGTATAATTGCATAAAAACATAGACAATTGTAGAGATTAGGTATTTATATAAAATAAAAAAGGGCGTTGGCTAAACATTCTATGTTTTTTTTTTTTGTTTTCGCTGGAATACGGTGATGTAAATATGGAAAAAATTGATATTTTTGGTTGTTTAAATTGCATTTCTGAATGCATAAATGGATTCAACATGGTGAAAAATCCATGTAGCACTCCTATTATACAAACTTAGCCACTCAAATATGTAGATTCAACTATTCCTCACTAGATTTCGGGAAAAATTAAACAAAAAAATCATTGGGAAAGAGCCATAAGATAGAATGCTTAGACTACTCTAGAAAAAAGAAGGAAAGTAATAAATTATGATAGTAAGGTAGAGAATGGAAAAAATTAATTATAAGAATTGATAAGAAATTAATATCAGGTAGGAAAATTAATAATAGATATTAATAAAGTATTAAATTATAATAATAGGATATTATAAAAAGGTGGAAAGGAAATAAATGAAAAATCATGAAGATTAGGTATTTAGTTATAGGGTAAAATGAAATAAAGTATCAAATTATGATAATAAGGTA
Source organism: Picea engelmannii (assembly GCA_009831015.1). Lineage (NCBI taxonomy): Eukaryota > Viridiplantae > Streptophyta > Pinopsida > Pinales > Pinaceae > Picea > Picea engelmannii. The sequence goes on along the minus strand of ML827611.1, from coordinate 50,572 downwards.
TTAAATTAAAGTTAGAGAATGAATTAAATTAATAATATAAATTAATAATATAAATTAATAAGGTATTAAATTATATTAAATAAAGGTGGAAAGGAGATGACTAGTGATGACCAAAATTATAAGACCATAAATGAGAGAAAGACTTAAATTATAATAATAAAGTAATAATTGAAAGTAGATAATGAAAGAAATTAATTAATTATAGGTGTTAATAAGAAATTAATAATAGATAAGAAATTAATAAAATATATTAAAAATATATAAAGTTATAATACTAGGGTAATAATTAGAGGTGGGAATTAGGTAATTGGTTATAGGATGTTAATTAAAGAGAGATAAAGAAAGAAATTAATAATAGATGTTAAAGAAGTATTAAATTATATTGAGTAAAACTGGAAAGTAAGCAGTTAGTGATGAACCAAAACATAATAATTAGTCTGTAATATTAGGTAATCAGTAAAGGTGAATTTAAAGGGAAAGAAAAATACGATATTAAGAGTAGATCAATTAAGTATTAAGAAGATCTGGGAAGTATGAAATGGACACAATGCCTCGTTCTGGATGGATTCATGGAAACAACTCCCTCCACTACAAACAATGGACAATCTACACCCCTATCAGGAGCACATACACGGGTTGGAGCATCTCAAAGTTACATGTCTATGGCTTAATATCTTTCACCACCCACCCTGGTGTAGCTAGAAAATGCTTCCACAAGATCTCCACATTCTAGTAGATTTAGAATTACAACCCTCACAAGCTATAGTGGGAAAAATAAGGGTCTGCATCAGTGAGGACATGGACATTATTCATTGGGGGTATACCCCCTCGGAAACGTTCACAATCAAAGAGGCATACCACCTTCAGGAAAATTTTCACAATCAACCGAAAGAGCACATATGACACATCATCTGGAAAACCAGACTCTAGCCGAAAGTTTCCACCTTTATTTGACTCATGGTTCAAAATCACATCCTCACCTAGTACATTCTCAGGAAGCATGAATTCATTGGATCCTCAACATGTTATATTTTTTAGCATCAAGAAGAAACAATGGAGCATGCATTCAATCAATGTCCCAACAGTGGAATGATCTGGGATCAAGCTACTCTAATCATGAGGCAAACCAAAAGAGACATTACCAACATCATAAACACCATAATATATTGGGGTTTAGAGGTTTTCAAAATCCCACTCCTAAACATAATTCAACAACTCTTGTCAGGCTCCATTGTGTGGTAGCTATAGAAATAAAGGAACATACATATATTCCATTCCCAAGCCTTCACCCCCTCTCTTCTTTGGTCAAGGATCTTCGAGAACATTTAGGAAACCATCCTTACCTAGCCCTGGACCTAGGAATATCTACCCATTGAGCCTCATGCATCCCTCATCCCCTCCTCTTGGCAACTGATGACACCCAAAGACCCTCTTATTATCACCGCTCCCCTTAAATCCACTACCCTAAGACCTTCCACTTGGTGCTGTCCCACCCCCGACTTTTTCTATAACATCCCCAACCACCAATCGACCAGGAAATGTCACTTCTCAAACACTTTACTAAGGTCTGATACTAAAATGTAACATCCCCATATCTTAGACAGACCGGTAATGATACCACTGTGGAACAATCACTTATATATATAATATGTGTTGAATCAAATTAACACACTTAACACAGAGTTACTGTTATCATACATAATTAAATAGAACTAACAACAATTCATACATGCCACATAATACATGATAACATACAAACATCATAGACATGAATTACATATAAATTAAGCACAAATTGATACTTATCTTTTAACTGGAGTAAAATCCACCAACTACGTGCAGACCTTCCATGAACCTCCCAACCTTAGAACATATTTCTCATCATGCTCAACAATGGGTCACCCCCGAGCTGGGACTAAGCTCCACCCAGGGCAAGGGAATCCTATATTAGGTTGAGGTTATAAGAAAACTGCACAGTGGAACTAAAAGGATTCTCTCCAGGAGCTCTTACACCCACTACTCACAGACTCTCATTCCTCACATGCATGTTCCACCACGGAGTATACACCTTCATTGTCACATAGTCCATCGGATGCTTCACCTCCCTCTCAGGGTCTCGACAATAGGCCAAATCAAGAATTCTCAGAGCTCCGTAGTTGGTGCTGGACTCTCTCTGGGAGAAAAAAACTTCCTAGCAAACTCTCTCACCTGGAGAGAGTTTCTCACAGGCCTGACAACCTACCTCTTCTACCATGGGCCTAAAAACCCTCTTCTTCAACCAATTTCGACTCAGTTCCAACAAGTTACAGGTGATAGAAATGACAACAAGAAAAACAATTATGGATTCCCAAAACGGTTCTAGTACAGACTCGAATATGCAAAAAAAGGATAGGCTAAGTACATGGCTCACATAGGTTAGCTTCACGGGTCTTGGTTTTCAGAGGTGCCTGGCTATGCCGAGGTCCAACGCAGAGGCCAAATGATTTTTAGACAATAATCCCAATGAACTCAGGTGGAGGATTTAAGAATGACAACGAACCCCCCCCCCAACACGAATGGCTCACCAGATACTAGTTCCAGGGTCCATGGTGGATGTCGCCCCCCATTCACAGTTATATAGTCTATGCAAAATGACAAGAATGGACAGAGCGAACCCCCATCATGGCTCATCTCATCATCTTTAACTACATGCGCCCAGGTCGACACTTGCCTTCCTGGAGCAGCATGCTTTACAATTGCCTTTGTTCCCCTTTCCTAGGAACTTAGAACAACACTCATCAATTGTTCACCTTAGCCTTTAGGAAATAATAATAAATTATTATCCCCTTTAGAGGCAAGCCCCATAGCTTATCCCCTATACCCAAACACCTAGCCTCCTCCCTTACCCAACCTTGTGGAAGCTTAGTCCCCCATCACTCTTTCTTTGTGGTCAGTCTGCACGCAATGATGTTTAATATTTATTAATGTTTTGCATTATTACATATACAAAAATAGGCTCCTGGCCTTTAACACTTAGGCTCTTCGGCCTAATAAACACACAAGCCCACCGACTTATCAACACTCAGCTCACCGGCCTACAAAACATATTTACAATTCATAAATACAGTTGGAGCTCGTCCTTGGGGATATTACAATCTCCTCCCCTTATTTTTTCATTGTCCTCAGTGCAACTCTTTACACAACATCAACAAGATTTCCAAAATCTTCAAAAAGATGCTGGTATTCTGGACGCATAGCATCCTCATGCTCCCATGTTGCATCCTTCAGACCGTACCAGGTCCATTGGACCTTTACAAGCCCTATGGATTGATTCTGGAGATACTTTCTCTTCTAGTCCAATATGTGCATCAGATGCACCTACAAGATGCATTCTTGCTCCACATGAATCACATTCCAATCAATCACATGATTAGGATTAGGTATATATTTCTTAAGTAATGAAATATGAAACACATTATGTACAATCATGGATGCAGGAAATGTAAGCATATATGCAATTGGTCCAATCCTTTCTAGGATTTCAAATGGCCCACAAAATCTGGCTGCCAAATTGGAACAGTTTCCCAACTTTAGAGAACTTCTGTTGGCTTTCAATTTCAAGAAAACATGATCACCCACATTAAAATCTCTGTGGGTTCTATTTTTATCAACATAAATTTTCTGCCTGTCTTGGGAAGCCTTCAAATTCTGCTTAATTTTTAACATTTGTTCTTCCATTTCCTTGAGCAACTTTGGCCCAACTATTGCTTTATCAGCTGGGTTATCCCAGCTTACGGGGGTGTTTCAGTTTGTTCCATAAAGTGTTTCAAATGGGCTCATCTTCAATGATGCTTGATACCCATTATTGTAGGCGAATTTTACTAAGTGTAGGTAGTCTTCCCATTTAGATGGTTTGTCCATCACATACATCCTTAACATGTCTTCTATCACTTGGTTCACCCTCTCTATCTTCCCCTCAGACTAAGGATGATAAGAAGTGCTAAAGTTTAGATTCATTCCGAACCCTTTGAATAACCCTTTCCATAATTTTGAGGTGAATTTCAGGTCTCTGTCAGACATAATCATCTTGGGGAAACCGTGCAATCGTGTTATTTCCCTCATAAAGATATCAACAACATTAGTTTCCTTGTGAGTAGTCTTTAATGGAATAGAATGGGCAGCTTTCGCAAGCTTGTCCACCACCACCATGATTGAATCATGTTGTTTGCCGGTTCTGGGAAATCATATGGTGAAATCCATTTTCACCACTTCTCACTTCCACACAGGAATGGGTAATGGTTGTAGGAACCTTGCTGGGTGCTTGTGCTCAGCTTTAAATTTCTAACACTCCATACATCTAGCGATGTATTCTGCAATATATTTATTCATACCTTGCCAAAAGTAATGGCTCTTGACTATTGCCATAATTTTCTGATATCCAGGGTGCCCAACATAAGGCACATTATGCATTTATTTCAAAATTATGAGTTTCAATTCCTGGACATTAGGTACATAAAATATGTTTTTGTACCAGAATGTTCCATCATCTTCTAACTTGTAATCTTCCACTCTCTGTAGCAACTTACCTTGTTGTAGCTTTGTCACCAATTCCCAGTATTGGAAATCTGCATTTGCATCTTCCAAAATTCTTCTTTTAATATAAATTTGGTACATGCTAATGGTTGTAGCATGTAGTTCATGCACTCTCCCACTGAGTGCATCAACCACTTTGTTTTCTTTTCCTTTGATATTCTTGATATCAAAGTCATACTCACAAAGGAACTCCAACTATATACTCTGCCTAGCATTTAAAGTTGGCTAATCGAACAAATACTTCATACCATTATGTTCTATCCTCAGCTTGATTTTCCTTCCCATGAGGTAATGCCTCCATTTATTTAGAGCATGAACAATAGCTGCCAACTCCAAATCATGAGTTGCATAGTTCTTTTCATGCTCTTTCAGTTTTCTTATGGACTCATAACATATCACAAATCCATTATGCCCGAGGACTCCACCCAGTCCTTTTTTTCATGCATCTGTACACACTACAAAGTCCTCATTTGGATCCACAATCCTTAGGATTGGAGCATTGGTTAACAGTTTTTTCAATTGCTGGAAGCTTCTCTCACATTCATCCGTGCACTGGAACTTCTTCTCCTTCCTTTGCAAGGAAGTGATAGGGTGAGATATCCTTGAGAACCCTGCAATGAACCTTCTATAATATCCAACAAGACCCATAAAGGATATGACTTTTGACACTTTCTTCGGCACTGACCATTCTATGATGGATTCTATCTTCTTAGGATCCACATCTATCCCATCCTTTGAAATGATATGCCCCAAGTAATGGATCTGGTTTTGATAACATGAGCACTTTCTCAGCTTGACATACAGTTGGTTCTCTCTTAGCACATGCAACACCATCCTCATATGTTGTTCATGCTCTTCCTCTGACTTGGAATACACCAGGATGTCATCCAAAAATACTATGACAAACTTGTCTAGATATTCCCTGAATACCCCAGTCATTAAACACATTAAAACAATGGGTGCATTTAACAACCCAAAAGGCACCACTGTGAATTCATAATGACCATACCTTGTTCTAAAGGTGGTCTTACTGATGTATTCATCCTTTATTCTTACCTGGTGATATCCTAACTTGAGATCTATTTTCGAAAAGATCTTAGGATACTTCAACTGATCAAAGAGATCATCAATCCTTAGTAGAGGATACTTGTTCTTAATAGTCACTTTGTTCAATTGTCTAAAGTCGATACACAATATCAACCCCCCATCCTTCTTCTTCATGAACAGGATTGGGGCACCCCAAGGTGACACACTTGGGTGTATATACCCCTTCTTCATAAGCTCTTCAAGATTCAACTGTAGTTCTTTCAGCTCTGGCATACTCATTCTGTAAGGATATTTCGACACCGGAGCTGTTTTAGGCATCAATTTTACAGAGAAGTCTGTTACACATCAAAATTACTCACTTTGATAGTGTCGCAAGTGTTGTCATTACAAAGGTCGCAAGTGTCACATTTTGCTCACAAGGTCACAAGTGTCGCATGTTGCTCACAAGTGTCGCAAGTGTCAGGGAAGCATACTGCCATGATGCCTATGTCGTGCCTATAACGACATGAGAAAGACACTTGAAACACCTCAAAAATTTGATTTGGAAGAGGAGAAATGAGTCAGCAGGCTTGCAAACCTTTTGCCAGCTAAAAGCACCTCAAAAACTGAGTTTTTGGAGGGGAGCGCTCCCCCTTACACTATCTCGGAGTGCCGATGCTCCCCCTTACACTGTCAGGGAATGTTATAACGCTCCCCTGGCCCTTTTGAGGGAGCGCTATAGATTTTGAGAGCGTTGGTGCCCCCCTAAAGCCTACTAGGGAGTGCTACAATGCTCTGATGGCCCTTTTGAGGGAGCGCTACCTATTCTGGGAAGTTGTTAAGCTGTTGAGATGAATGGGGGAAGCATCTTTTCATTCTTGGAAGGTAGTTGGATTCGTATCCCTAGTCCATCCATGATCTTAGGGCAGATCCTCAACTGAAGGAGGCAAATCCTCAACTTCCCCAAGGACATCTCAAGTGGTTAAAGCCTCTCCAAGGCTATATAAGAAAGCTTTCTAATGGTGAAAGAGGACTGCAAAATAGATAATGATACAAAACTTATGATCTCATAAGTGAGGAATGGAAAAAGGAGAATCACACCAAACTTATGATCTCATAAGTGGTGCTAGAACAAAGTTGATGGGGGAAGAACTACTAGTATGAAACTTATGATCTTGGAGAAAATACACAGTCAACCAAAGGAGAGTGATTAGTGAAGCTGTTGTTGTCCAGGTTGTGGATCTTTCAGGCAAGGGTTAGACGAAGAGGACTCGACGAAGCTGTCGCATTCGCATATACGATTGTAAGTACTACTGTCGTTATTCTCATCAATATGA
>ML827611.1:18525-32488 GCA_009831015.1 Picea engelmannii | reverse complement strand
CTATGAAGGTTTCCCCCTCTCCTGAATATATCCTACGACCAACATTACTTTGTGGCACAAATACCACGTCTGTCATGGTTTTTACAATACCGCTACCCCTCCTGATCTCAGTAACACAGTGTTTTCCCTCGACCAAGTTTTATGGAAATGTTGGTCGTGTTTGACCATTTTTGGGACTTCGACAGGCTGGTCGAAGATGGAGCACCCAAGCAAAGCCAATATCGTGGGATCTTTCCCTTTTTGTGATCTTTTTGGGTTTCAGGGTTTATGTAATGGGTATGGGATGTTTCCCCATGGGTTTACCCATGTTTAACCCCCGTTTGTAATGTATAAATAAGTGGCTGAGCGATGTAAGAGGTCTGATTTTGCTAAGTGAAATCTCGAGCTGTGTGTTCTAATCGGCTGTGTGCAGTCTATGTGATTGTAAGAGTTAGCTATGTGCAAGAAGATTTGTGTTAGTTGGCTTTATGCTTGACCTACTGGGGGAAGGAGGAGCTAGTGAGGTGTGTGCAGATATCCCGTCCTTTGCGGAGTTGGCTCTGGGACTTTGTGCACAGAAGCAGAATAATGTAAGAGGCTTGCAGATTAATAAAGAAGAAGAATATTGGTGGATGTAGCCCCACACTGGGGTGAACCATGTATATTCTATGTTGATGTGCTCTGTGCGATGTTATTGATGTTTTTTATATGGTTATTTGCTTAGTGTTGTTTGATGAATGCATCTGATATAGTAGCTTAGTGCTTAATAATGTGACTGAATGATAGATTTGAGTTAATGTTCTGTGCTAAGTGAATGGAAGTATTAGATATTAGTTACTACTGCGCTAATCTAGATTTAGGGTTTAATCGATGATGTGAATGAGATTCAAGATCTACTACATATTATTGGCTAAGTGCTCTGTTAAAGTGTTGTAATCACAGATTTGTGTCCTGGCTAGGTTTTAGACACTTGAGTCCTGCAACCTGGAAGGGCCTATCACCGAGCAAGTCATTCAGAAGTTCACCAAGAAGGAGTCTCTGGCGAAACAACAAGTCGATGCAACTCGAGCTAAGATTGAGGCCTTTGAAGCAGTTTTGCCCAGATCAGAGTGATTCAGGATGAGTCACAGGTGAGTGTTGGGGGCCTGTTGGACTTCGACCAAGTTTTTTGGAAACATTTTTCATGTTTGACCATTTTTGGGACTTCGACAGGTTGGTTGAAGATGGAGCTCCCAGGCGAAGCGGACATTGCAGGATCTTTCCCTTTTTGCGGGATTTTTGGGTTTTAGGGTTTATGTAATGGGTATGGGATGTCAACGCATGCATTTACCCATGTTTAGGCCTCGTTTGTAATGTATAAATAAGTGGTTGAGCGATGTAAGAGGTATTATTTTGATAAGTGCAAGCTTGACCTGTGTGTTCTAATCAGATGTGTGCAGTTTATGTGATTGTAAGAGTTAGCTATGTGCAAGAAGATGTGTTAAGGCTTTGTGCTAGTTGGCTCTATGCTTGACCTACTCGAAGAAGGAGGATCTGGTGAGGTGCGCGCAGATCTCCTGAACTTTGCGGAGTTGGCTCTGTGGATTTGTGCACATAAGAAGAAGAATGTAAGAGGTTTGCAGACTAATAAAGAAGAAGAATATTGGTGGACGTAGCCCCACACTAGCCTGAACCACATATATCCTATGTTGATGTTCTTTGTGCGATGTTATTGATGTTGTTTATATGGTTATTTTCTTAGTGTTGTTTGATGAATGCATATGATATAGTAGCTTAGTGCTTAATAATGTGAATGAATGCTAGATCTAAGTTAATGTTCCATGCTAAGTGAATGGAAGTATTAGATCTTGGTTACTATTGCGTTGATCTAGATCTAGGGTGTAATCATCAATGTAAATGAGATTCAAGATCTACAACATATTATTGGCTAAGTGATCTGTTAAAGTGTTGTAATCACAGATCCATGTCCCAACTAGGTTGTGGACACTTGAGTCCTACGACCCCCCCTGTCTCTACCTTAAGTGATACTTCATATTCTTCGTAGGTGTTTCCGAAAGGGTCGGTAGTTAGGTTTTTGTTGGTGCATTGTTGAAGAGTTGAAACCTAGGTCTGCCCCTGTTGCAACAAATGGTTTTGTTATGGGGACCTGAAAATGTAATTGCTAGGAAATGAAGAAAAGATAAAGCTCTCTACATAGATCTGTTGAAGCTTCTTATTTTAGTACAAAAGATGAAAAGGTCACAGGAGCAGTGTGCAGTTCAACAGTAGGTCACTGCCATCTAGAGCAGAGTGATGGAGATGACACAGAGACTCCAACCGGTGTAGGATGAAGCCTACACCCTTTTTGAAGAGATTGATGAATAAGGATCATAGATGGAATAGGTGGTTGCCATAGTGGAACAACGCCTAGAAGGGCTTGTCACAAAGAAAGTAATTCAAGAGTTCGTCAAGCAGGAGGCTCTAGTGAAACAAGAAGTCGAGGCATCTCGAGCTAAGCTTGAGGAATTTGAAGCAGTTTTGCCCAGATCAGAGTGACTTGGGACGAGACACAGGTGAGTGTTGGGGGATTTTGGCCCTCGACCAAGTTTTGTAGAAACGTTGGTTGTGTTTGACCATTTTTCGGACTTCGACAGGCTGGTCGAAGATGAAGCACCCAGGTGAAGCGAAGATCGTGGGATCTCACCCTTTTTGTGAGGTTTTGGGTTTTAGGGTTTATGTAACGAGTATGGGATGTCGGCCCATGGGTTTACCCATGTTTAGGCCCCATTTTTAATGTAAATAAGTGGCTAAGAAATGTAAGGGGTCTCATTTTTCTAAGTGAAATCCCTAGCTATGTACTCTAATCGACTATGTGCAGTCTATGTGATTGTAAGAGTTAGCTATGTGCAAGAATATGTGTTAAGTCTTTGTTCTAGTTGGTTCTATTCTTGACCTACTCAGGGAAGGAGGATATAGCGAGGTGCGCGCAAATATCCTATCCTTTGCGAAGTTGGCTCTATGGCTTTGTGCACAGAAGCAGAAGAATGTAAGAGGCTTGCAGACAAATAAAGAAGAAGAAGATTGGTGGACGTATCCCCACAATAGGGTGAACCACGTATATCCTGTGTTGATGTGCTTTGTGCGATGTTATTGATGTTGTTTATATGGTTATTTTCTTAGTGTTGTTTGATGAATGCATCTGATATAGTAGCTTAGTGCTTAATAGGTGACTGAATGCTAGATCTGAGTTAATGTTCTGTGCTAAGTGAATGGAAGTATTGGATCTTGGTTACTACTGCACTGATCTAGATCTAGGGTTTAATCGGTGATGTGAATGAGATTCAATATCTACTGCATATTATTGGCTAAGTGATCTGCTAAAGTGTTGTAATCACAAATCCATGTCCCAGCTATGTTGTAGACACTTGAGTCCTGCAACCTAGAAGGGCCTGTCACCGAGCAAGTCATTCAAGTGTTTGCTAAGAAGGAGGATCTAGGGAAACAACAAGTTGGGGTAGCTCGAGCTAAGATTGAGGCCTTTGAAGCATTTTTGCCTAGATTAGAGTGACTTAGGATGAGTCACAGGTGACTGTTGGGGGCTTGTTGTCCCTCGACCAAGTTTTGTGGAAACGTTGGTCGTGTTTGACCATTTTTGGGACTTCGACAAGCTGGTCGAAGACGGAGCGCCCATGCGAAGAGGAGATCACGGGATATTTCCCTTTTTGCGAGATTTTTGGGTTTTAGGGTTTAGGTAACAGGTATGGGATGTCATCCAATGGGTTTACCCATGTTTAGGCCCCATTTGTAATGCATAAATAAGTGGCTGAGTGATGTAAGATGTCTGATTTTGCTAAGTACAAGATCGAGCTGTGTGTTCTAATAAGATGTGTGCATTCTATATGATTGTAAGGGTTAGCTATGTGCAAGAAGATGTGTTAAGGATTTGTGCTATTTGGCTCTGTGCTTGACCTACTTGGGGAAGGACGATCTGGCAAGGTGCGTGCAGATCTCCTGTCCTTTGCAGAGTTGGCTTAGTGGCCTTGTGCATAGAAGAAGAAGAATGTAAGAGGCTTGTAGTTTAATAAAGAAGAAGAATATAAGAGGCTTGGAGACTAATAAAGAAGAAGAATATTGGTGGATGTAGCCCCACACTATGGTGAACCACGTATATCTTATGTTGATGTGCTTTGTGAGATGTTATTAATGATGTTTATATGTTTATTTTCTTAGTGTAGTTTGATGAATGCATCTGATATAATATATTAGAGCTTAATAATGTGAATGAATTCTAGATCTGAGTTAATGTTATATACTAAGTGAATGGAAGTATTAGATCTTGGTTACTACTACGTTGATCTAGATCTAGGGTTTAATCGACGATGAAAATGAGATTCAATATCTACTGCATATTATTGGCTAATTGCTCTGTTAAAGTATTGTAATCACAGATCTGTGTCCCAGCAAGGTTGTAGACACTTGAGTCTTGAAACCCCCTGCCTCTACCTCAGGTGAGACTTCATCTGCTTCATAAGTGTTGCCGAAAGGGCCGGTAGTTAGGGTTTTGTTGGTGCGTTGTTGAAGCGTTTAACCTTGGCTCTTCCCATGTGCCAACAAATGGTTCCATTGTCGGGACCTGAAACTGTGATTGATGGGAATTGAAGAAAAGAGAAAATTTTGTACATAGATATGTTGAGGCTACTTACTACAGTAGAAAAGATGAAGAGGCCATAGGAGCAGTGTGTAGTTCAACAAGAAGTCACTGCCATCCAGAGAAGAGTGATGGATATGACGCAGAGACTCCAGTTGGTGCAAGACGAAGCCTACACCCTTTTTGAAGAGATAGAGGAACAAGGATCATAGTTGGAACAGGTGGTCACCATAATGGAACAATGCCTGGAAGGGCCTATCACTGAGCAATTCATTTAGGAGTGCATCGATAAAGAGGCTTTGGAGAAACAACAAGTCAAGGAAGCTCGAGCTAAGCTCAAGGCCTTTGAAGAAGTTTTTCCCAGATCAGAGTGACTCGAGACGAGTCATAGGTGAGTGTTGGGGGCTTGTTGGCCCTCAACCAAGTTTTGTGGAAAGGTTGGTTGTGTTTTACCATTTTTGGGATTTCGACAGGCTGGTCTAAGACGGAGCGCTCAGGCGAAGGGAGTGCGAGTGATATCGCCCTTTTTGTGAGATTTTTGGATTTTAGGGTTTATGTAATAGGTATGGGATGTCAGCCCATGGGTTTACCCATGTTTAGGCCTAGTTTGTAATATATAAATAAGTGGATGAGTGATGTAGGAGGTCTGATTTTTCTAAGTGTAAGATTTTGCTGTGTGTTCTAATCGACTGTGTGTAGTCTATTTGATTATAAGAGTTAGCTATGTGAAAGAATATGTGTTAAGGATTTGTGCTAGTTGGCTCTCTGATTGACCTACTCAGGGAAGTAGGATCTTGCGAGGTGCGCACATATCTCCTGTCCTTTGCGGAGTTGGCTCGGTGTCTTTGTGCACAGAAGTAGAAGAATGTAAGAGGCTTGCAGACTAATAAAGAAGAAGAAGATTGGTTGGTATAGCCCCAGACTGTGTTGAAGCATGTATATCCTATGTTTATGTTCTTTGTGCGATGTTATTGATGCTGTTTATATGGTCATTTTATTAGTATTGTTTGATGAATGCATCTGATATAGTAGCTTAGTGATTAATAATGTGACTGAATGCTAGATCTGAGTTAATGTTCTCTCCTAAGTGAATAGAAGCATTAGATCCTTATTACTACTATGTTGATCTATATCTAGGGTTTAATCGATGATGGGAATGAGATTCAAGATCTACTGCATATTATTGGCTATGTTCTCTGTTAAAGTGTTGTATTCACAGATCCGTGTGCCAGCTAGATTGTAGACATTTTAGTCCTACAACCTAGAAGGGCCTGTCACCGAGCAAGTCATTCAGGAGTTCTCCGAGTAGGAGGCTCTAGTGAAACAACAAGTCGAGGTAACTTGAGCTAATCTCGAGGCCTTTGAAGTAGTTTTTCCCAGATCAGAGTGACTCGGGACGAGTCACAGGTGAGTGTTGGGGGGCTATTGGCCCTCGACCAAGTATTGTGGAAATGTTGGTTGTGTTTGACTATTTTTTGGACTTCGATAGGCTGGTCGAAGATGGAGTGCCCAAGCGAAGCGGAGATTGCAAGATCTCTCCCTTTTTCCAGGCCTTTTGGGTTTTAGGGTTTATGTAATGGGTATGGGATGTCAGCCCATGGGTTTACCCATGTTTAGGCCCCATTTGTAATGTATAAATAAGTGGTTGAGCGATGTAAGAGGTCTAATTTTTCTAAGTGCAATCTCGAGATATGTGTTATAATTGACTTTGTGTAGTCTATGTGATTGTAATAGTTAGCTATGTGAAAGAAGATGTGTTAAGTCTTTGTGCTAGTTTTCTCTATTCTTGACCTACTCGAGGAAGGAGGATCTGGCGAGGTGCATGCAGATATCTTGTCCTTTGCGGAGTTGTCTTTGTGGCTTTGTGCATAGAAGCAGAAGAATGTAAGAGGCTTACAGACTAATAAAGAAGAAGAAGATTGGTGGACATAGCCCCACACTGGGGTGAACCACATATATCCTGTGTTGATGTGCTTTGTGCGATGTTATTGATGTTGTTTATATGGTTATCTTCTTAGTGTTGTTTTATAAATGCATATTATATAGTATCTTAGTGCTTTATAATGTGAATGAACGCTAGATATGAGTTAATGTTTTGTGCTAAGTGAATGGAAGTATTAGATCTTGGTTACTACTGCGCTGATCTAGATCTAGGGTTTAATCGACGATGTGAATGAGATTCAAGATCTATTGCATATTATTGGCTAAGTGATATGTTAAAGTGTCATAATCATAGATCCGTGTCCGAACTAGGTTGTAGACACTTGAGTCCTGCAACCCCCCCCACCTCTATGTTGGGTGAGGCTTCATCTGCTTCATAGGTGTTGCTGAAAGGGCCAATAGTTAGGGTTTTTTTGGTGCATTGTTGAAGCGTTGAACCTTGGGTCTGCCCTTCTGCCAACAAATGGTTCCGTTGCTGGGACCTGAAATTGTGATTGCTGGGAACTGAAGAAAAGAAAAATCTATGTTTGTATATCTATTGAAGCTGATTACTACATTAGAAAATATGAAGAGGTTGCAGGAGCAGAGTGATGGAGAGTGATGGAGGATTTGCGCCAGCTTCTTACAGGTCACTTCCATCCAGAGAAGAGTGATGGATATGACACAGAGAATCCAATTGATGCAGGATGAAGCCACACCCTTTTTGAACAGATAGAGGAGAAAGGATCACAGCTAGAACATGTGGTCACTTCAGTGGAACAACACTTGGAAGGGCCTATCACCGAGAAAATTTTTCAGGAGTTCGCTGAGCAGGAGGCTCTGGTGAAACAACAAGTCAAGGCAGCTCAAGCTAAGCTCGAGGCCTTTGAATAAGTTTTTCCCAGATCAGAGTGACTCGAGATGAGTCACAGGTGAGTGTTGGGGGCTTGTTGGCCCTCGACAAAGTTTTGTGGAAACCTTGGTCATGTTTTACCATTTTTGGGACTTGATAGGCTGGTCAAAGATGGAGCACCAAGGCGAAGCGGAGATCATGGGATCTCTCCCTTTTTGCAGGATTTTTGGGTTTGAGGGTTTATGTTATGGGTATGGGATGTTGGCCCATGGTTTTACCCATGTTTAGGCCACGCTTGTAATGTATAAATAAGTGGTTGAGTGATGTAAGAGGTATGATTTTGCTAAGTGCAATCTTGAGCTATGTGTTCTAATCGACTGTGTGCAGTCTATGTAATTGTAACAGTTAGATATGTGCAAGAAGATGTGTTAAGTATTTGTGCTAATTGGTTATGTGCTTGACCTACTCGAGGAATGAGGATCTGGCTAGGTGCGCAGAGATCTCCTATCCTGGCTAGGTGAGTGACCATTAGCGGGAAAGAGGAGGTAACGTGTAGAATTGCATAAAAATATAGACAATTGCAGAGATTATGTATTTATATAAAATAAAAAAGGGCGTTGGATAAACATTCTATGTTTTTTTTTCGCTGGAATCCAGTGATGTAAATATGGAAAAAATTGATATTTTTGGTTGTTTAAATTGCATTTCTGAATGCATAAATCGATTCAGCATGGTGAAAAATCCATGTAGCACTTTGATTATACATACTTAGCCACTCAAATCTATAGATTCAACTATTCCTCACCATATTTCGGGAAAAATCAAACAAAAAAATCATTGGGAAAGAGCCATAAGGTAGAATGCTTAGACTACTCTAGAAAAAATAAGTAATAAATTATGATAGTAAGGTAGAGAATGGAAGAAATTAATTATAAGAATTGATAAGAAATTAATATTAGGTAGGAAAATTAATTATAGATATTAATAAAGTATTAAATTATAATAATAGAATATTAGTAAAAGGTGGAAAGTAAATAAATGAAAAAACATGAAGATTAGGTATTTAGTTATAGGGTAAAATTAAATAAAGTATCAAGTTATGATAATAAGGTATTAAATTAAAGTTAGAGAATGAACTAAATTAATAATATAAATTAATAAGGTATTAAATTATATTAAATAAAGGTGGAAAGGAGACGACTAGTGATGACCGAAATTATAAGACCATAAATGAGAGAAAGACTTGAATTATAATAATAAAGTAATAATTGAAGGTAGATAATGAAATTAATTAATTAATTATAGGTGTTAATAAGAAATTAATAATAGATAAGAAATTAATAAAATATATTAAAAAAATATTAAGTTATAATACTAGGGTAATAATTAGAGGTGGGAATTAGGTAATTGGTTATAGGATGTTAATTAAAGAGAGAGAAAGAAAGAAATTAATAATATATGTTAAATAAATATTAAATTATATTGAGTAAAGGTGGAAATTAAGCGGTTAGTGATGAAAAAATATATAAGAATTAGTTGGTAATATTAGGTAATCAGTAAAGGTGAATTTAAAGGGAAAGAAAAATATGATGTTAAGAGTAGATCAATTAAGTATTAAGAAGATCTGGGAAGTATGAAATGGACACAATTCCCCGTTCTGGATGGATTCATGGAAACAACTCCCTCCAGTAAAAACATGGACAATTTACACCCCTATCAGGAGCACATACAAGGGTTGGAGCATCTCAAAGTTGCATATCTATGGCTTAATATCTTTCACCACCTACCCTGGTGCAGCTAGAAAATGCTTCCACAAGATCTCCACATTCTAGCAGATTTAGAATTACAACCCTCACAAGCTATAGTTGGAAAAATAAAGGTCTGCATCAGTGAGGACATGGAAATTCTTCATTGGGGGTATACCCCCTCAGGAACGTTCACAATCAAAGAGGCCTAACACCTCTAAGAAAGTTTTCACAATCACCTGAAAGAGCACAAATGACACATCATTTGGAAAACCAAACTCTAGCCGAAAGTTTCCACCTTTCTTTGAATCATGGTTCAAAATTGCATCCTTACCTAGTACATTCCCAGGAAGTGCGAATCCATTGGATCCTCAACATGCTATAATTTTTAGCATCAAGAAGAAACAATGGAGCACGCATTCAATCAATTTCCCAATAGTGGAATGATCTAGGATCAAGCTACTCTAATCATGAGGAAAACCAAAAGAGACATGACCAACATCATAAACACCATCATATATTGGGGTTTAGAGGTTTTCAAAATCCCACTCCTGAACAGAATTTGGAAACTCTTGCCAGACTCCATTTTGTGGTAGCTATAGAAATAAAGGAACATACACATATTCCATTACCAAGCCTTCACCCCCTCTCTTCTCTGGTCAAGGATCTTCGAGAACATTCAGTAAACCATCCTTACCGAGCCCTAGACCTAGGATTATCTACCCACTGAGCCTCATGCATCCCTCATCCTCTCCTCTTGGAAACTGATGACACCCAAAGCCCCTCTTATTCTCACCGCTCTCCTTAAATCCACTACCCTAAGACCTTCCACTTGGTGATGTCCCACCCTCAACTTTTGTTGTAACATCCCCAGCCACGAATCGTCCGGGCAATGTCACTTCTCAGACACTTTACTAAGGTCTGATACTAAAATGTAACATCCCCATATCTTAGACAGACTGGTAATTCTACCATTGTGGAACAATCACTTATATATATAATATGTGTTGAATCGAATTAACACACTTAACACAGAGTTACTGCTATCACACAGAATTAAACAGAATTAACAACAATTCATACATGCCACAGAATACATGATAACATACAAACATCATAGACATGCATTACATATAAATTAAGCACATATTGATACTTATCTTTTAACTGGAGTAAAATCCACCAACTGCGTGCAGACCTTCCATGAACCTCCCAGCCTTAGACCACGTTGCTCATCACGCTCAGTAGTGGGTCACCCCCGAGATGGGACTAAGCTCCACCTAGGGCAAGGGAACCCTATACTAGGTCGAGGTTACAAGAAAATTGCAGAGTGGAACCAGAAGGATTCTCTCCAGGAGCCTTCTTACACGCACTATTCAAAGACTCTCATTCCCCACATGCATGTTCCACCACGGAGTATACACCTTCATTGTCATAGTCTATCGGATGCTTCACCTCCCTCTCAGGGTCTCGGCAACAGGTCAGATCAGGAATTCTAAGAGCTATGTAGCTGGTGCTGGAATCTCTCTGGGAGAAAACCACTTCCTAGAAAAATTTCTCACCTGGAGAGAGTTTCTCACAGGATTGAAAACTTGCCTCTTCTACCACAGGCCTGACAACCCTCTTCTTCAACCTCTTTCAACTCAGTTCCAACAAGGTATGGGTGATAGCAATGAAAAGAAGAAAAAACAGTTATGGATTCCCAAAACGGTTCAAGTACGGACTTGAATCTGCAAAAAGAGGATAAGTTGGGTACACGGCTCACGCAGGTTAGCTTGATGGTTCTAGGTTTTCAGAGGTGCGTGACTATGCCGAGGTCCAACGTAGAGGCGAAACAATTTCCAGACAAGAATCCCAATGAACTCAGGTGGAGGATGTAAGAATGACAACGAACCCCCCCCCAACACGAATGGCTCACCAAATACTGGTTCCAGGGTTTGTGGTGGATGTGCCCCCTCATTCATGGTTATACAATCTATACAGAATGGAAAGAATGGATAGAGCGACCCCCATCATGGCTCATCTCATCAACTTTAACGGCATGCGCCCAAGTCGACACTTGTCTTCCTGGAGCAGCATGTTCTACAATTGCCTTTGTTCCCATTTCCTAGGAACTTAGGACAACACTGATCAATTGTTCACCTTAGCCTTTAGGAAATAATATTAAATTATTATCCCCTTTAGAGGCAAGCCCCCTAGCTTAGCCCCTAGTCCCAAACACTTAGCCTCCTCCTTTACCCAACCTTATGGAAGGTTAGTCCCCCATCACTCTTTCTTTGTGGTCAGTCTGCACACAACGATGTTTAATCTTTATTAATGTTATACATAATTACATATACAAAAATAGGCTCCTGGACTTTAACACTTAGGCTCTCCAGTCTAATAAACACACAAGACCACCATCTTATCAACACTCGACTCACCATCCTACAAAACATATTTACAATTCATAAATACAATTGGGGCTCGTCCTTGGGTATATTACAATCCCCTCCCATTATTTTTGCACTGTCCTCAATGCAACTCTTTACACAACATCAACAAGATTTCCAAAATCTTCAAAAAGATGGGAGTATTCTGGCCGCATAGCATCCTCATGTTCCCATGTTGTGTCCTCAGGACCGTACTAGGTCCATTGGACCTTTACAAGCCCTATGGCTTGATTCTGGAGATGCTTGCTCTTCCGGTCCAATATGCGCATCAGATGCACCTACAAGATGCCTTCTTGCTCCACATGAATCACATTCCAATCAATCACATGATTAGGATTAGGTATATATTTCTTAATTAATGAAATATGAAACAGATTATGTACAATCAAGGATGCAGGAAATGAAAGCATATATCCAATTGGTCCAATCCTTTCTAGGATTTCAAATGGCCCACAAAATATGGCTGCTAACTTGGAACAGTTTCCCAACTTAAGAGAACTTATTTTGGCTTTCACTTTCAAGAAAACATGATCACCCACATTAAAATCTCTGTGGGTTCTGTTCTTATCAGAATAAATTTTCTGCCTGTCTTGGGTAGCCTTCAAATTATACTTAATTTTTAACATTTGTTCTTCCATTTCCTTGAGAAACTTTCGCCCAACTATTGCTCTATTAGATGGGTTATCCCAACTTATGCGGGTGTTGCACTTTTCTCCATAAAGTTCTTCAAATGGGCTCATCTTCAATGATTCTTGATACCCATTGTTGTAGGCGAATTCTATCGAGTGTAGGTAGTCTTCCCATTTAGATGGCTTGTCCATCACATACATCCTTAACATGTCTTCTATCACTTGGTTCACCCTCTTTGTCTTCCCATTAGACTAAGGAAGATAAGCAGTGCTAAAGTTTACACTCATTCTGAACCCTTGAATAACCCTTTCCATAATTTTGAGGTGAATTTTGGGTCTCTGTAAGACACAATCGTCTTGGGGACATCGTGCAATCGTGTTATTTCCCTCATAAAGATATCGACAACATTAGTTGCCTTGTGAGTAGTATTTAATGGAATAGAATGGGAAGCTTTCGCAAGCTTGTCCACCACCACCATGATTGAATCATGTTGCTTGCCGGTTCTAGGAAATCCTGTGATGAAATCCATTTTCACCACTTCCCACTTCCACTCAGGAATGGGTAAAGGCTGTAGGCACCTTGCTGGGTGCTTGTTCTCAGCTTTAAATTTCTAACACTCCATACATCTAACGATGTATTCTGCAATCTCTTTCTTCATAACTGGCCAAAATATATGGCTCTTGACTGCTGCCACAGTTTTCTGATATCCAGGGTGCCCAACATAAGCCACTTTATGCATTTCTTTCAAAATTATGAGTTTCAATTCTTGGACATTAGGTACATAAAATCTCTTTTTGTACCGGAATGTTCCATCATCTTCTAACTTATAATCTTCCACTCTCTGTAGCAACTTACCTTGTTGTAGCTTTGTTACCAATTCTCGGTACTGCAAATTTGCATTTGCATCTTCCAAAATTTTGCTTTTAATATCAATTTGGTACATGCTAATGGTTGTATCCTGTAGTTCATGCACTCTCCTGTTGAGTGCATCAACCACTTTGTTTTCTTTTACTTTGATATGCTTGATATCAAAGTCATACTCACAAAGGAACTCCAACTATCTACTCTTCCTAGCATTTAAAGTTGGATGATCGAACAAATACTTCAGAATGTCATGGTCTATCCTCAGCTCGAATTTCCTTCCCATGAGGTAATGCCTCCATTTATTTAGAGCCTGAACAATAGCTGCCAACTCCAAATCATGAGTTGCATAGTTCTTTTCATTCTCTTTCTGTTTTCTGTCCTCATAACATATCATAAATCCATTCTGGATGAGGACTCCTCCCAGTCCTTTTTTGCACGCATCTGTACACACTACAAAGTCCTCATTTGGATCTGCAATCCTCAGGATTGGAGCACTGGTTAACAGTTTCTTCAATTGCTGGAAGCTTCTCTCACATTCATCCGTCCACTGAAACTTCTTCTCCTTCCTTTGCAATGAAGTGATAGGGTGAGATATCCTTGAGAACCCTACAATGAACCTTTTGTAATAGCCAACAAGACCCATAAAGGATATGAATTTTGACACATTCTTCGACACTGACCATTCTCTGCTAGATTCTATCTTCTTTGGATTCATATCTATCCCATCCTTTGAAATGATATGCCCCAAGTAATGGATGGATCTGGTTTTGATAAAATGAGCACTTGCTCAACTTGACATACAATTGGTTCTCTCTTAGCACCTGCAACACCATCCTTAGATGTTGTTCATGCTCTTCCTCCAACTTGGAATACACCAGGATGTCATCCAAAAATACTATGACAAACATGTATA
>ML827610.1:44637-55530 GCA_009831015.1 Picea engelmannii | reverse complement strand
TGCTGAAATTTTATATGCTTATTCGAAGTTAATGAATTATTTACGCACTCAGAAATTCTATGTTAGAAATGTTATGCGTAATTGTAAGGATTTTACTAGGCTTGTTGATTTTTTTTTTACTGGCCACTACACCGACTTGGACTCCTCATGGACAATGACTTAGCAAAACTTGTCCAAATGAATTGAAACTTGGCCCAAGGGTGTAGGGGTTCATAAACCATTTGATTTAAGTACTCATACCCCTATACAAAATCCCCAAGGACCACTTTTTTACATTTTACATCAAAAATAATTAAAAATCCCCAGTTTGTGGGAATTTTAATTATTTAAAAAATCCTATCAAAACTTAACGGAATTCCGCAAGACTCTAGGAGATGTCTAGCATAGTCATTTACAACACTTCTAAACCTTATTCATCCATAGGGCTCGATCATTAGAACACCTTTCACCACTTTGGAAAATTTATGTGAGTGAAAAACTCAAGGATAATTAAAATTGCAGTTAAGCAAGGTTAATTACCTAAGGAAAAAAAAACACTCGATGAAAGGACTTCTCTAATGAAAAAGTCCTAGGTAACTATACAAAAATTGACTCATGCTAGCATATTACAATATTATCCCACGCAGGGGAGCGGACATTTCGAGTACATAGAAAAGTGTGTCGGGGGAAAAATTTGCCCTGTTGAGCAAAAAATATTCAAAATGGTTGCACCACTAGGTATACATATTCACAGTATATGACGTTGACCCCCTAGTCGAAATAGGTGGTCAACAATGCCCTCGGGATCACCCTGGGTCAATTTCGAGTGGGATCCCACAAACTCCAGGTAGAGACTGATCACAATATCTCATGTTCAAACAGGACTTGTTAGCGTTGTCACTTGTAGGAGCCTAAGAGAAAGATGCATCGCATTTTCAAGTGCCCCTTTTACTATGAGATCAGAGGTCATCACTACTACCCTTTTCAGGATTGGAGGAACTCACACCCCACTTTATTTCATTATCCTGACCAAATATGCCTTGCTCTTTTCATGAGAGAAGTGCTCATCCACATATCTCAATCTTTTCTCATCCCACCTCCGCTCGAGACTCACAAGAGGATAACTTCATATTACTAGGTCATCCTGCCCAATTGAGGAAACAAGCACTAGCCAAAGACTTGATATATTTCACACCCTATATCAATGAAGCATCAATTCTCTTCTCGACCTCCCCTGGGGTGGATGACCAACATCCTTGAGACCTATGAGGGCTTGTCGCTCCTCGCCACAAACCATGCACCACCAGACCTAAAGACGAAACAACTCTAGACAACGCTTGAGCAAAGTTCCACTCGATTGTTGAACTAACCCCCAATTTCAATCTAGCTACCAAGTAGCTATCAGGAGTTTCTTCCCCTCGACCTTGGATGGTAGGAGAGCGGGGCTTCCTCAATCATATGATCCCCTCCAAGATTGTACAATCAGGTCCCCTCAATCCCAGTCACTCGCCTGATGATATCATCCACCATTGCATTGGCTCTTTCATAGTGATTGATGACTCCAAAAGTGAGCCCACGGCTCAATCCCCTCCCTCACCCTTGACCATCAAATACAACAAACCTTGACACCCTCTCTCTCTCTTACTCAGCACCGAGATCTCCAATCCCTAGCATTCTCATTGTATCATTGTAGTTACACTATCTTATATTGTTTTCCTAGACTGTTAGTTTACAGCTCTTAGCTAAGCACTTATTTTTTTATCATTTTGCTTTCAGTATTGACCTAGAAGTTGCTTTTGCATTCCCACATTGTATTCCCGCTGGTAGTACCTTTTTAGTCACATTGAACTACTTTTGTTGTCATTAGTTGGAATTGATAAAATTATCTTATTTCATCTTACTCCTTGGTTCTCCCCCTATGCGCCCCCACCCCACGATGCTACCGAGTGACTTATCGCATAATACAATACACTTCGACACCAAGTAGGTTGATTCTTATGCCCTCTGCCTTTCCCAAGCAGTCCCACACATTGCCCAATTCTCTTCCCTTTCTACAACTGAATCCAATACAACCTGTCATCACTCGAAATTGTCCCTTGAAGAATCTCAAGGGATTCTGAATGGACAGTATATGAAAAGTGCACCCATCACTGGCACAATTCCTCTCACTTCAAGATCAGTGCCTCTTTAGTCAAGGGGGGATCCTAACGTGTCTCGCTAATCAAAAATCTGATATTACACTCCAAACCAGCAAGAAAGGAGTTCAATGTGTAATAAATATTTACAAATCTATGAAAACATTCTTCACATCTATAAATAAATTCTTTGAAATCAGCTCCAAAACTCAAAATTCAATTATGTTGAATTCTGATTTTTTTGTGACCAGTGCCTTAGTCCACTTTGGTGATGCAAAGATGAAGAATGAAGAAAATTAAAAGAATATCAGCATGGCAATGATAACGTTGAATCTTGATGCTAAAGAATTTTAACGTTGAATCTGTAAACATATGAGAAGCGATCAAATGAAAGAATTTTGGTACACTCAAACATTCATCATAAATCAAAGGCAAATGACAATTTAATTCTTCATTAATCATAGCTGCTTAGTCAAATACACGGTCAAAAAAGTTACAGATTGAAATCATGTTTAATCAAAGGACCTAAGGAGATCTGAAATCTAGTGTTAGGATCCTTATCTCCACATACAACTCTCGGAGATGGGAAAAATCTGAAGTAGAGTTATTCAAGGATTTGACCTATTAGAACACCTAAATGTCACTTAGAGATTCAAGCATGAAATGAAGAAAAGAAGTGTAGGAGGCAGAAAGAAGACTGAAGATGCACCAATAAGTTCATTCTCTTCTCTCAACATGTATTTATGTTTCTGTTTCATGAAGGTCTTCCACACTTTTCGGAAATATCAGCAACTTGCTTTTCTCATCCTCATCCAATAATAGCAGTAGTATGCTTTTTCAAAAATAGAAAAGCATGACCATTATCATAGCATTAACTTCAAGGCACAAGCAGTGCCCTCCATATATTGTCTCGACGCTGAAACTAAGCACAAGAAACAACATTCTCACCAAGCTGATTAGGCATGTTTTTGGCATAAGAACAGTGCCCTCCATATCTTTTTCGAAAATAGAAAAGCAGGACCCTTGTCTAGCATACTCTTCGAAGCACAAGTAGTATGCTGTTTTGAAAATAGAAAAGCAAGACCCTTGTCATAGCATAATCTTGAAGGCACAAGCAGTGCCCTCCATATCTTGTCTTGACACTGAAATTAGACACAAGAAACAATATTCTCGCCAAGCTGATCAGGGATGTTTTTGGCATAAGAACATCACCCCTTTCTAATATTAAAAGCAGCATAAAATCAGTATTCAACCGCCACAAACAGCAGCACCCTTATCATGCTTAATTCAGCATGATGTATGCTAAATTTGACTCCCTTCATCAACTACTTGTCTTCCATGAAAAGTCGGGTTTGATTCTGTTTTTATCCTTGCTATCACTCAAAAACGGAAGGAGCCAAATGAACATTTAGATAAAGTGCCAATGTCACCTGGCACAGTCCCTCTCGCTTTGGAATAGTACCTGCTAGCCTCAGGGCAAAGTCCCCAGTGATCTGAAACCAAAAATCTTAAATATTCCCTGCAAAAGGCTTCAAATCTGCAAAAAGTACTCACTGAAATCTCAAAAATTATTCACATTTGTGCCACTTAACAATCAATCAGTGAATAAACTTCAGATTTATGAGTAAGAATGTTAAATCAGCATTTACACCATGTAAATTTGCAATAAAACCTCTTCATATCTGCAACAAAAAGTTGCAGATCTGTGTGTAGAACACTCAAAACCAGCGAAAGAAATTGTTCTTTTTATTTATTTTTACTGACTGGTACCTTCAATCCAATGGCCATGGAGAGAAAAGGGAAGAAAATTGAAGAGGCAAGTGTTACTCAAAGCTCACCAATTCGGAAAATTTCACATCAAACCATCAAATTCTTACATAATGAGTAGTTGACCACCGAAAGAGTTTCTTCTTCAATTCAAAGTTGTGAATACAGGGTCTACGGAAATGCAATTGACACTCCACAGGACTCAAGGGCACGTGAAGTCACTACTCAAGTGCTTTACTCTCACAATATTTGGGCAAAAAGTCACATAAATACTATGTAAACATCTCCAACATTCAATCACGGACTCAAAAAGTGAAGTACGGGGGTGGATGGATGAGAAGTGGGGGACTCAAAAATTACTGATCTATCTCTCTCTAAAATTCCCATCTCTTATAAATGAGAATAGATATATACAAAAAAAACATTCACTAATATCTCAAGGCTGAAATAGGTGCCAATCTGCCATGCAAGGTCACCTCCAAAACCCTAAAAGCATGCTAAATTTGTCAAGGCAATACGCCTAGTTTTTGGGTGGTCCAATCCTCACCTAAGTACAAGAAAATCAACCCAGAGGGAGTGTTATCCCCATTTTGTGGATAACTAAGGAGATTATGTCTCGAGGCCCTCAGGTTGCAGATATGGAGTACCAAGAGACTACATGACTAGCAGTATCCTTTTGCACAGATGGAGACCCTTCTCACCACCACAGAGGTCGTAGATTTCCAGATGGCATCCACCACACCAACTAGCTTCCGGAAGGCAATGGGCCTTGCTCCATGAGGTACAAGTCAGGTATTATGGTGAGCATCATTTCAATATTTGAGGCATTTAAGTATGTTGTATCTTAGACTGCTTTAGATTTCATGATATATGCTTGGACATTATGCATTTTTCCCTACTTCACCTTGGTGGTTGACATTGTGCCCGAGTAAGTGGTCTTCCTTGGGGATGGGTTTGCTACTAGGAACTCCCTTGAAGAGCCATCGTACCGTTCCCTACCATACTTACCACTTTCCATCATTGTTTCCCCCCATTTCCTTATCTCTTGGGATTTTAGGGTGTATTGACCCAAGAAGGGGTTGTCCCTCATTATATGGGAAGAAGGGGCTGAAGGCCCAAAGGGATTGATGTTGGGTAAAATATAAAAGCCTATGTATGAACCTTCTAGATGCTTCGCCCAGGGACCACCCAAGAAAGGAATGAAACGCTTATCTTTGAGAAAAGAGGGACCCACAAGAAATATGATTAAGAATGCTTAAAAGGTTAGTTGGAGGATAGGAGGTCTCATCACGAGTCTACCTATCATGTCCATGGATATCTAGTGGTGTGACATTACCATCATCTGGTCACCAAGCCAGGGTAATGGCTCTTAGTTGCATGGCTGAGAGAAAGGGGGTCTCATCACGAGCCAGCCTTCTCATTTCCGCTAGGTATTTGTGGGTGACATTGTCATTATCTGGACACCACGCCAGGGCAGTGGCCTTCAACTTGTCCTTAAATTTATGAAAGAAACAAAGAATGGCAAAATAATGGGCTTGGAAAAAGTGCATTGCAAATGAAGGTACCACACACCCTCTACAAAGGCACCCATGAATGAGACACTACAACCCATTGTATGTCATGAACCCCATGCCCATTGAGTCTTGACCTTAACCACTTCACCCACTTTACATGGCTTAGAGAGGGATCTCTTGGAAACTCTCCTTGACCTAGGGAAAAATCTACCCAATAGGACCCCTCGTTAGCCCTCCCATATTCAAGCTTGACAAGTCAAGCTTGACAAGTTGCATAAAGTCTTTGAGCACTTAATTGTTTGACATAGTAATCTTTGATGCACATGCTTAGGTGGCTCATTTATTGATTGGATTCACTTATCATGATGCTATGACTTCAGATCCTTGGAGGGCGTGCTTATTTGTCTTTGCAGGACCTAGTTGGTGGGGGGTTAGGGTTTGGTGGTGAGGTTGATATGCTTTGGCACAAGGACGTTTTGAGGAGTTTGAGGCTTTGACCATGAAGGAAGTGACTTGGATGCTTGACATGTGGCTTTGGGAAGCCCTTCTACACTCCTCCATCACCAACGATTTTCTCCTAGTGCCAAAACATCCCCTAAAGGGGCGACGTCTTTATAAACTAGGGTTTTCTTTGTGCAAAAAAGTGAAATTAAAGTGAATTGTTTAATATTACTTTGTAAAAGGGGGCAAGATTAGGGTTGTTGACCCCTAGTCTTGTGTTTTACCCTAAATTATGTGGGCAAGCTATCTTAGTGACATTTTGTATAAATAAGAGATCATAAGATCTCATTTTAACATAACTCTCCCTCTTGTGAGAAGTACTTGTACGGAAATTTTTGCTACACTTGGAGTATTTTGCCTCTTGTGTTATGGAATGATGTCTTTTGGTTATGGTTGATGATGATGATGATGTGCTATCTCTTGGAGGTCACTTCTAGCTTATTGTGGTGGTTTACATTGGCATGTTAAAGGCTTTTCTTGGATTGGTATGGTTCTTTACTTTGTTATTATCATTGGTTATTCAAGTTAAGGTTGTTTTTGGCTAAGGCTAGATAGGGAGTATAAGGATATACACCCCTATCCTAGTTTCCACCATAATTATCAAGCTCCTAAAGTTATTTGCAAGGGTTTTGTTGAGGAAGTAAGAGGATTTACACCCCTCAATTTCAAACCCTAGCTAGGTTACTTAACTTGGGAAGTAAGAGGAATTACACCCCCAAGGGTTTAGTAGCCCTAGATCTTTCTTTTAGACCCCATTAACCCATAACTAAAGGCACTAATCTTGCATTGGAGATATAAATTGCTGCATTGGAAAACGTGAAAGTTTCAAGTATCGGTCTTCTCTCACTTGAGTTTTGTTCCCCTAGCCTTGAGCTACTTTGCCTCATTGAGGCATCCCCTTCCAACCACAATTTCTTGCTGCTGTAGTAAAACTAACCTACAGCCATTAGGGCTTCTCTAACCCTATCCTACTAACCCTAATTGTCTCCTAAACTAACCCTAGACTAGACCTAAAAATCTGCCCTAACCTTCTACTAACCTAGGCGCACTTATTGGCCTAACTAGGGGCTGATTTGAATGGGTAAATTTTCTGCAATAAGTCTTGGTTTGCTACAGCCATAAGGCTGGTAATTTCACTGCAGAAACCCTAACTTAAAGTCACTTATAACTTGTGTTTTCACCGTCAAAAGTTGCTAAGAATTCGCCAATTTATTCTATTTGTTTTAATACAATTTTTGAGTGGTTTCTTTGCAAGTTTTAGTAGCTGAATTCTCTGCTGTCACAACAAGTTTGCTACAGCCATAAGGCTGCAAAATACTTCTGCATACATCTTCTATGACAGCCATAATTCATTGCTAAAGTCTCATGCTATAGATAGTGAAATTCTCTAGTGTTTATCTACTTTGTTTCAAGCATATTTTCATTGGACTTTTAGCAACTTGTTAGCAACTCTATTACTTGTTTCTTTGCTGATATATATTGTTATCTGTTTCTGCAAATCAGGGACAGAAAGCCTAGCTTGCTGATCCAACTAACATATTATACTGCATAGTGGTTTTTCTTGTGTCTCAGGCAGGTACCAACTTCTCGGCAATTCATGCAAGGCTTTGGCAACCTCAAAACAACCTAAGACTCATTATCAACCTTACTTTTCCCTCTAGAATATTGACCTCTAGGGGCTTCACTCTTTCCATTTCCGTTTTCCCCCTAGGGTCACCGGGATCGCCTCTCTTGAGTGACCTAGTCACCCTTGAAGCGTGGGACCTATATCAAGGTGACATTGGGTATAGTGTCCTTAAGTTGTCGCCACTTGGTGGTTGAGTCGGGCTTTGCCCAACCTACAACTTGTGCAAAAACAGAGAGCACCTAGCTTGTCCATCAAATTTGTCAAAGCATGCTAAATTTGTCAAAGAGGTAGCGCCTAGCTTTTGGCTGGTCCAATCCTCACCCCTATACAAGAAAATCAACCCAGAGGAAGCACCTAGCTTGTCCATCAAATTTGTCTTGAAAAAGCACAAAGAAGCTCCCAATGATGCATTTTGTCTAGCTTGGAATAGAATGGATGAATGCAATAGAGTATCTCCCAGAAAAGCACTAATGCATGAAAGTCCAAGAGGATGTCACATAAGGATGAACAAGCTAAGAATAACCACTAGAATCTACCAAGAATTATCACCTAGTAAGGCGCAACAATTAGACTAAAAATAGGAGCCATAAAGCATCAAAAAATGTGGCATAAATCTCATTGAGCAAGGTGCTTCAAATTGCTAAGAATGTCACTAGAAAAGCCCTCAATACTAGCACCCACCATTGCCCGAAATAACATTGAACTGGATAAGGTAAAGACAAAGATAGAACACCAAGTTGGGTACCCACCTTCACCTCGAATAGCACTAATGAAGTCCAAAAATACCACTCTTCCTTGTATGAATCAGTTAACCTAGTACTACCAAGAATATCCTCTGGTGGTGCACCCTCTTTTGCCAAAAATAAACTAGGTAAATTACGGATAAGATACATCAAATTAGTTTCAAAGTGGATAGCATATCACTGGAAAATCTCTCAATACTAGCGCCCACCATTGCCCAAAATATCATTGAACTGGATAAAAGAAAGATGAAGATAGAACACCCACCTTCACCTCGAAGCACTAGAGAAGTCCAAAAATATCACGCTT
Organism: Picea engelmannii; assembly: GCA_009831015.1. Lineage (NCBI taxonomy): Eukaryota > Viridiplantae > Streptophyta > Pinopsida > Pinales > Pinaceae > Picea > Picea engelmannii. The sequence goes on along the minus strand of ML827610.1, from coordinate 46,957 downwards.
CCTTGCATGAATCAATCAGCCAAATACTGCCAAGAATACCCTCCAACAGTGTGCCTGTGTGCCCTCTTTTTCCAAGAATAAATTGGGTAAATTATGGATAATATATATTGAATTAGTTTTAAAGTGGAGCACTCTCTTTTGGCTCAAAATAAATAGGATAATTTCAGAAAAAACACCAAGGATAAAATCTCAAAAAAGCACAATGGATAAGATGTTTTTATCCAAAAATATCCCCTCAAATGAGGTGCCCTCTTTGTGGAAAGATAGAAACCATGCATTGTTGAAATAAGAACAAATAAGGTGGCCTAAAAAAGCAATCGATAAGGCCCACACTAGAGTGCCCAACTCAACTAAAAATATGATCGAGAAGCACCACATGAGGCTCATGCATGAAGCGCCCTAGTTGATCTGAAACAGAAAAAAATTGGATCCCAAAATAGCACAATAGATCAACCCTAAGCAAGGCGCCCTCATCCTTGCCTAAAATAGCACATAAACTAAAGAATTGACTTAGCCCAAATTCCAAGAATGGACAAGCACAACCATCAAACCTACATGCACCCTCGTGCATCCAAATATAGCAGTGTCCAAAAACAACAAGAACCTCATCTAAATATAGAACACCTCCAAAATAGAGATCCTACACTCGAACATGACATGCATGCACCCACTAAAAATAGCCATTCTTATAAATAGACGTGTCTAAAAATAGAAATAGATTGGAACCAGAGAAGCAACCTCATTCATTTGAAATAGAACGTGTATGTGCTCATGCACACTACCTCTTCTAAAATAGTAAAAATTGAAAAGCAAATCCTCAAAAGATAAAACTGACAAATCTAAAGATCCACATGCATGCAACCTCTAAAATAGAAATTTAACCATGCCAATGTAATTGCATGTGCATGCATGAATGGAAAACCCTACTAAAAATAGAAGTGAAGTCTCAAGCAAAAGCCCTAAATATGGTGTCACTAGTATTAATCTAAAGACGTCTAAAAATAGAACTCAGCATAATCTTGAACTCTAGAAACAAAGGATATGATCACGAGTGTGCTCAGTCATTAACACTGAATATGCCTAGGGAAAATTCAATGTTAGAAATCCTAATATAATGTCATAGTCTCCGTGTAATCACAACCTACACACTATCATACTTTGCTCGATAAGCAATCAACCTTTCACTATTGACTAGGCCGCTAATTTGACGGCTTTAGGATCTCCATAAAATGTTGATATAAGTTTTGGTCAAGGGCCAATTTAAACCTTGTTGATTCACCCTCCTCAAAATGCCTTCATGTGTTGAACAAGCTCTTCACATGCATGTGCATTATCTCTATTAATTTCAGGTGCTTTTCTTGGAGTGCCAAGTCTACTTGCCTATTTTCCAAACTCATCCTCTAGAAAGCAATGTCTTCAAGCTGATTTTGTCCTTATGACAAGCATTGTTCCCAATAATACTTTTTTGACTTAAATGTTATTTATAAGCATGGATGTAATTGCTTGACTTGCAAGCAAAAGTCATCTTGTAGTTGCTTGGTGAGTAAACAATCTCCTTTTGATGCTTTTAGTCAGATAAGTGCACAAGAATCCTCCTTGTGTCAAGAATTATTCCCAATAATGTTTTTTTAACTTAAATGCTATATATAGGCATGGATCTAATTGCCTGACTTGCAAGCAAAGTCATCTTGTAGTAATTTGATGAGTAAGCAACCTCCTTTTGGTTCTTTTAATCACATGGATGCACAAGAATCCTATCCACAAACCTACCAAACATGATCTCAATTACCCATCAACTTGACAACAATTTGTACTCCTTGTCCTTGTTCCATCTTCATCACCTTCACACTACAAAGGAAGACATCTCATACAAGGTACTCAAAAGGTGATAACATGACCTATTATATAGGGTTCTTTGGGAGGCTGCTCTTGATCCCTATCCCCACACCATTCGTCACCACACTCATATCCCTCCTCCCTATGTTTACCCCATGAAACATTGATACAATGAAGAGTGCAAACTTATGCATAAGCATCTTCATTTTGTCATCACTTGTAATCCTTCTTCCATCCCCTCTATCAAGACGAGTATAGGCATCCCCTTCGTCGTAAGATACATAGCCTTCCTTCCCTGAGGAGACACAAGCTCCTTTCAGCACTCTAGCACTCCACTGAAGCATGTTGGCATACTCTCCTTCCCAAGAAATCCACCCCTCTTTTTGACATTGATTAGTGCTCTTGTTCCTAAATACCACCTCTCTTTATGATGTGTTGGGTCAATCTTTACTCTGTATCCCTTTCCCTTCCTCCTCCTGTCACC
>ML827610.1:27864-42592 GCA_009831015.1 Picea engelmannii | reverse complement strand
TTGAAGGGGATACCTAATGTGAATTGCTTATGTGGTTGATGTATTAAGTGATGGCCTACTTTGTATGTTTCTAAGGACTCTTGAACCTTGTGATTGTTGGACTTACTTGATTCTATGGCTTTGATTGATTTGGTGCACCTAACATGGTCCTTTGGAGGACATCCCATGCTTTCACCCAAGACATTGTGAATTTTATATAGGGCGTGGCACGAGTGATGAAAAGCGTCGAGTCACGTGATGACTTGACACATTCAGGCTTACCCTCTCACATCTCCTGGACCTTGGAAGATGGATAGATGAGCTCTCATTTGACAGATATGGTCATATTGGTTGATAGATGGGCAGGATGCCCACACTTTTGGATAGTGTACCCACAGCATGATAACACTTGGTTTGAGGACGTTGCACTTGATGATGATTGGGTGATGAGCCCTATTTTCACCTTGGATGTTGGCTATTTTGAGGATGACATCACACATGTGATGGTTATGATGATGGTGGGGCCATCCCCATCATTAGGGCATCCTTGGTTGATGACTTGGGGCACTTGACATGACCTTTGATGAGGAGACATGATACTTCACCTTGCTTGCACCACTTGACGATGATACGTGGCCTTTGGAGGCCTCCTACACCTTCTTGGAGCATGACGTCACCCACACATGTGACCTTGGAGGGCTTATTTTGGTGCATTAGCATGTCATTCTATTGTTTGAGGCTACTTGAGGGGTCAACCTAGACCTATCTCACTTGTATCAACGACTTTTTGTATTTTGAGGGGTTTTAGCACTAGGGTTGCCTCATATAAAGAGGCTAGCGCTACCTCCTAGCCAAATCATAGCTCACACTTGTGATTCATCACTACTACTTGTCTTCTATCTCTTCTTTTTCACTATGGAGCTCTTGTGCGCACCTTTGGAGTGACTTTGATGGATGCTTTGTCTTGTTTTGGTGAATTCTTCATGAAAACTAGGATTTCCTCGTGATAGTGACTTGACTAGTAAGTTTTTTTCACGTTTAAAGTGTTATTTCTTGGTATATTTTGGTGAATGCTCTATTAGAGAGGTAATAGTTGCATGTTATCATTGTTTTCCTGGATTAAGAGTGATTATCCCCTTCCCTTGTTGCATCTACCTTGATTTGTTAGAACATACAAGGATAAGATTAGGGATTGTGAGAGGACATCCCCCTAACCTTATCTTTGAGGTTAAAACCTAGGGTTTATGAGAGGATAAACTTTAGGGTTTGGCCTATTTCCATCCATTGTCCTTGCTAGATGCTAGAAAATAAGTGGGATGGCACCTAGGGTTTATAAGAGGATAAACTTTAGATTCTCTTCCTTTGAGGTTTGACCTAGGCTTATGAGGGGATAATACTACGCCTTCAAACCTTCACATCTTCTCTTGCACTCAGCCTTCTTTATGGTGATTGCATTGACTCCATTTGCCCAAGAAGAAAACAGCACTAGTCTTCATGTTTGCAAGTGATGATTAAAACCCTAGCTTAGCTAAAACTCTCTCTCTCTCTCTCTCTCTCTCAAAGCTTGATAAGTTAGGTATCTAACCGCATTCTCATGCTAATTCTAACTCAATGCTTATCATAATAAGTCATTAATTTGTTGTTGTTATGAATGATTGTTACAGCCATTAGGGCTTGGCCTTATTGCTGATAACTTACTTAATATTGTGGTCAAAGTTGCTTAAAATCATTGTCTAGCTATTGGATCTTGTTCTACCCAACAAGGGCTACATTTTAAGATTTAAATTGTTAATTTTGAATGCCGATTTCTTGCTGCTGTCACAAAATACTTATTGTTGATATACATGTCCATTTACTGCATATTTTATTACAGCAGCCATTTTGTACTTGGTAGCTAGTGTTTTGGGGATTATTTGCATCATTTAGACTTGATAATTGTCGATAAAAACCTAAGATACCTCACACACACTTCACATACCAATTATCTCGTCTTATTCTCATCCTTACCCTAACTCTAGCCTATCCTTTTGAGGTGACCAAGATAGGGGGCATAGGCTTGGCTAATATTGCTATAGGATCCCTTGAGGTCATCGGGAAAGCCTCCCTTGTGTTGGACCCGTCCTTCACTAAAACGAGGAAAGTACTTGCCTAGGTGACAGTGACAATTACTTCCAATTGTTACGCAAGTTTAGCAACTTGTAAAGGCTTTGCACAAGTGCTAGATTCTGTAATAACACAGTTTATTGTGTATTTTTCCCATCATTTGCGAGTTGCTTAGGCATTCCCAATGTGTTAACACTGGATATGCCTTTAATCATTTGTCTTTTCAGTAGGTTTTTTTGTTTTTTTAGCATTTAGTAGATTGTACTTTTGAATTCCACTGACCTCCTTTTGTGATCATTGGTGAAAATTACAAAAATATCTGATCCTGTCTCTTCAGGTTTATGTTTTGGGACAAATCCCCATATTTCCAATATTTAAAACCACACGCTAAAAAAAGAAGCAACTATAGAAACACAGAACCCCCTTTGGTTTTGATAATTCCACCGAGGCACTTTCCGAAAGCCTACCTTTTATAATAGTATGCTTTAAACGCAGCGGAAGAGAACTTCCTCCGTCCAAACCATTTTATTGATCTACAAAGAAAACGCAGTAGCGGTAGAGCTCTTGTTACGATTTATTGCTCAATGTCTTATGAAATCCTTTTAAGAGTCAAACATCTCTTGTTCTATAATGTAATTCACCATAAGAAATTCACTTCACAGAGAACAGCACGAGATCGGAAGCAACACAACAATAATCCTTCGCTAATAACGTTTACCAGACCCTTAAAATATCATAAATTTTTGTAATGAACATTAAAAAATAACAACATGGAAGGCCTACACATGACGAATTTTTCTTGCAAAACAAATAATTTAAATAGCACAACTCTATAATTCTGCCAAAGCCTTTATCAAATGTATATAATAGCTTTTAAATACCGGAAAATACAGAGTCCGATCATCACTATTTAAAGAAAAACCAGTCTGACAACGTTTTAAAGCTTCCAAAAGAATGACTCCTCACTCTAATACAGGATTTTTTTCGCATTTCCTTTAAATATAACTGCTTCTTGCGATGCGGACCAAAAATTTTGCTCTACTACTAAAATAGCAAGCAAATTTCAGCGAATCAATTAAATATTGACAGTTTTTTGCGTGTAAAACTATTTTTCCTCCGTGACTGACCTTTGAGACCGGGGAGTGGATTTTTTCCAGCAAATTTCTAAAGCCGCCGTATCAGAAGCTTCCTAGAGCTAAATATGCTCACGGAATAGATCAGCACAGCCCGGAAAGTGGCTGGCACAAAAGATAGCCGCCAAAAAGGAAATTCTTACAAGATTACAGCTAATCATTGCGGTCCTTTACTTGATTTCTTCGACAGGTTGAAAAGAAGAAACGCATTTAGAGCCAAATTTTTCTCCAAAGCCGGTGGAAAATGTAGAAGGTGATTCGGAGAATCGCATGAAACCCTGCTTCTCTTTTGATTCTCGCAGATTGAAGAAAATACGACTCTAGTCGCTTTCAGCAGTTATTAGCGTGTTGGATTTGGTCCGTGCATCAAAACGCGGAGGTCTCTTTCGACGTAATAGTCACATGGAAATGTGACCTCGTTCCTAACCGCGTTGATTCAATGGGATTGGGACCACTCCCTATAAAGACAAACTGTGAAGCACCCTGCGGACTAGGAAGCACTGAAACCATGAATAGGCGGTTTGAAACCATGCGCAGAAACTCGTCATCCCATGTCCATGGAATTTGGGGTACATGACAAGGGTTAGCTGTTTGGTCGTGTGCCATGTGATTGAAAGTAAAAGTAAGGGCACTAAAGTTAAGGAACAATGTCTATCCTATCAATTTTAGTTAGTGTTTAATCATCTATGTCATCATATCAATATTATTATTATGGAATCATCACATCCAAAACCATAGTAAGAATTTTAATTATTAGACACATAGTAGAGATAATAACAACATATAAGTCAAAGGTCAGGTCCATAACACATGATATGCGAAAGTGAAGAGGATGTCATAACCTCAATTTAATAATATTGTAAATATGGTATAGACATATAACATATGTTATATTACATATAATATAGATAACAATTATAAGTTATCAATTTTGTGTTTAATTATTTATTTATTTAATTATTTATTTCATCATATCAATATTATTATTATTATGGAATCATCACATTCAAAACTATATTACATATAATATAGATAACAATTATAAGTTATCAATTTTGTGTTTAATTATTTATTTCATCATATCAATATTATTATTATTATGGAATCATCACATTCAAAACTATAGTAAGAATTTTAATTATTAGACACATAGTAGAAATAATAACAACATACAAGTCAAAAGGTCCATAACACATGATATGTGAAAGTCATGTGAAGCCTCAATTTAATAATCCTTTAAATGTAAATATGGTATAGATAACAATTATAAGTTAAAGTTGTTGTATAATGGTATAGTAAATAGTTTTTTTTTAACTTATAATTTAACAAAATTAAGTTATGTAATGAAAAAGTTGTAATTTTATAATAAAAATTTATAATTTTAATATTGAAAAAGTTGTAATTTTGATAATAAAAATTTATAATTTTAAGATTGAAAAAGTTATAATTTTGATAATAAAAATTTATAACTTTAAGATTGAAGATAAATATTTTAGCATTTATTTAAAAAATTATATTATAATTTTAATTATTAAATCTGAAATTTGAAAATTTCCAAAAGTTAGGATGGTAAGATAAAAAAATAAAAATAAAAATAAAAAGTGTAATTTATTAATAAGTTAAAGTTTTTAAGACATAACATGTAGATATGAAAGAGGATGTTATCATGTAAGTTTAGCCATTTATCTCTGAAAATCAATTTCTATAATAACAATGTTTTTAATGTGAGTACTTAATGTTTTATAAGCTTTGTATGTGTCATAATTGTTATACATGCATGTGAAATTATTCAAAACAAAACAATCTACATATAATTAAAAGAAAAGTGTCTATGTTGAATGAAATCGGAGAAATGATAGAGGAAAGTTCATATTGACCATGATTGTTCGATGTTTCAAAGACACGAAAAGTAAAATTGGTGAAAATGATGTTAAGTTCTCTAAGATGTCTAGGGGATTTGGAACATTGATTGGATAGTTTTTTTTCTTAAATTGTGTGACGAAATTAGAATTGATTATATTTATTGGGTTGTAGTCTCGTGATTGAGAACTATGAAAATGATTTGTTTTTGTTGAATTGTGGTTCAGTTGTTGAGTTATCGCATTGCTATGAAAATGACCCAAGTTTAAATCCACTAAAACCGTAAATTTTTATAAAGAATAAAGAGAGAAAAGAATATTTGTATGATCATAAAGTTATTCCAAAACACGACAAAGTGGGCATATTTGATTATTATAGGAGAAGAAGACATTGAAATATCAATGAGGGATGAAATCCCAATTATGAATATGTTATTGTAGTGACAAGATTTCAACAATTATGAACATCACATAAACAACAATTATAAGTCAAAGAAGAACGACAAGGTATAACATTGAAATTGTCAACAATATACATATTAAAATCATATAAAATATTATCACATCAACTTGAAAACTTACAATTTGATTTTAATTGCAAAACTTTGAGTGTATTATAAACTACCTTGTTATTATAAACAAAAATATAAATAATAATTTAATTCAACTTGTAAAAATGACAATAACTAACCAGAGAAAACAACATTGAATGATACTTGGAAAATACCAACTCTATCATCACCGTGCAAGTGACACTTACTATGAATTTTAACTAATTGGTCACTTGCCATCAATAATAATGATAAAATCGATACTATTATAAACTATATTTGTTAAAAGATGTTATTTTATTTATTAGTCCCTATCGAAGGCGTAGAGGGACTATAGCAATCAAGAATTCATTGACTTCATATTAATATGTCATTTGACTATAAATTTTCGCATCATCTCTATTGTTCGAATTATAGAACTAAAAACATTATTTTTTGTATAATAAAAAAAACCTTATATGTCATCATTTCATTGGAGAATAGATTTGAAGTCTTATTGTCAGCTTCGGTATTCCCAATGCGCTTTAATTCATGGAGATCTTGGATTAACGCGCATATATTTTCTTATGCATTGCTCGAAGGTGGATTAATGCTAGCATTAGTTTGAATGTTTGTCTTAGCATTTTTTGCTAGCTAAATTTATCCTAAGTTTCGTTAATTATAAATATTATTATGTTTGTTGTTGCGGTGTCCACCTGCTATAGCTACACTGTCCAGTTGTAGTTTGGATGGAGGATCCCTTAGCATGTGCTATATTATTATTTATTATTATTATTATTATTATTATTAAGTGTACTTAAAGAGGCATTTTTATTATTACGTACGTAAACAGGCCTGCTACATTGCATTCTTTCTTAAATGTTTACACAGCGCGAGGCCCTTGGACGGTCCTGACAGCCTTAAATGTTTACCTAACATGCCTCATAGCGTTAAATGTTTACTTAACAGGCATGTTACAATACATTTTCCTCTGATTTTTGGATACAATCTTGTCTACAGTGAATGGGGTGGTGAATGTGGTTAGTCGGGGTATCTTTATCCCAATTGGGATAATTTCTGCGAGGTATTTGTGCCCATTTGAATCTGCAGATCCTGCATGGTTTTACCTCCACAAGTTTTGTCAAACTTCGGGCTATGTTCTTGGTGTGGCTGGTTTGGCCACTGGTCTTCAGCTGGGAAGCTACTCTAAAGTAATTGTGTATAGCCAACATAGAAACATCAGAATTGTGATTTTTGTATTCGGGACATTGCAGGTAATTTATATATAGAGTTTGTGTCAGCAAATTATATATCGAGTTTGTGTGAGCAAATGCCCGGTAATTCTTTCTTTGGGAAAAAAATGCCCAGGAGTAGTGATGGGGTCCATAATTGGTTTTTTTGGTGTGTTAAGCTGCACTTAATTTAAGTAACATTGATGCATGGAAGGATTTTTTTGGGGTTTGTTTTTACTGATAGTTTTTTTTGTCTTGCAGGTCTTTGCATTGCTTATGAGGCCAAAGAAAGACCACAAGATTTGAAAGTACTGGAATATATATCATCACTCCCTTGGTTATACAGTCGTTGTTTTAAGCATACTGAACATTTTCAAAGGATTTGATATTTTGAGCCCTGATAACAAGTGGAAGCAGGCTTTTGTCATTGTGATTGCTACTTTGGGCAGAATTGTTGTGGTCTTGGAAGTAGCATCCTAGATCACTTTCTTCCTCTGAAGTGACTCAAGAGGAGCCTTAACGTCCTTGAACAATGCATCTTCAACTGGGGGAAGTAAAGGGCGTGGTGTCTAGAACTAATTTGGAATGATCAGTCATCCATACTGCCAAACAAGATTAGCAACTGTAGAACTTTTTGGACAAGTACATGGAAGTCTGGGATAGTGCTCCTCTTCCATTTTTGAGTGCTTGGTTGGTACTACTAGCTCTGGTATATGTGAAATATATTAAGATAGGATAGGATAGGAATTGTGCTATATTCTTTGTCCATAAATATCTCTTATGGGTTTTTGCTATTATTTCATGATCATGATTATACATGTGGGTGTGAGTTTTGCATTTTTGCTTAGAGAGGTCTATTATACAGCCATCGTTGATCCCTATTGGTGTGAACGTGTCCTTGAAAATAGTTTTTTTCGAAGCGTTGTGGAACAAACATTCGAAGTTGGGATTTCTGCTCTGTAACAATATATTTAAAATGTTTATTTTAACCTGAAGTAATGAGTTAAATTTAATGATAATTATATAAGCATAATCTTGAGCCCGCTAGCCCGGGAGTCTGCCTGTCAATTTGTATATCGCAGAACTCTGGGTGCTGTTTGGAGGACACAGAACAATAGAAGCTCAATTTTGAGCCCACCAGCCTGAACCCGCGATCCAAAAAGTCTTGCAGTGAATTTGGGCAATACTATTAATTTCAGAGACATTAGGTGGTGAATGTGGTTAGTTGGGTTATACTGATCCTAATTGGGATAATTTCAGCGAGATATCTACGCCCATTTGAATCTGCAGATCCTGCCTAGTTTTACCTCCATGAGTTTTGTCAAACTTCGGGCTATGTTCTTGGTGTGGCTGGTTTGGCCACTGGTCTTCAGCTGGGAAGCTACTCTAAGGGAATTGTGTATAGCCAACATAGAAACATTGGAATTGTGATTTTTGTATTCGGTACATTGCAGGTAATTTATATATAGAGTTTGTGTCAGCGATTTATATATCGATTTTGTGTCAGCAAATGCTCGGTAATTCTTTCTTTGGAAAATAAATGCCCAAGAGTAGTGATGGGGTCCATAATTGGTTTTTTTGGTGTGTTAAGCTGCACTTAATTTAAGTAACATTGATACATGGAAGGATTTTTTTGGGGTTTGTTTTTACTGATATTTTTTTTGGCTTGCGGGTCTTTGCATTACTTCTGAGGCCAAAGAAAGACCACAAGATTCGTAAGTACTGGACTATATATCATCACTCCCTTGCTTATACAGTCATTGTTTTAAGAATACTGAACATTTTCAAAGGATTTGATATTTTGAGTCCTGATAACAAGTGGAAGCAAGCTTTTGTCATTGTGATTGCTACTTTGGGCGGAATTGTTGTGGTCTTGGAAGTAGCATCCTGGATCACTTCTTCCTCTGGCGTGACTCAAGAGGAGGCTCAACGTTTTCGAACAATGCATCTTCAACTGGGGCAAGTAAAGGGCGTGGTGTCTAGAACTAATTTGGAATGATCAGTCATCCATATTGCCGAACAAGATTAGCAACTATAGAACTTTTTGGACAAGTACATGGAAGCCTCTGAGAGTGCTCCTCTTCCATTTTTGAGTGCTTGGTTGGTACTACTAGCTCTGGTATAGGTGAAATATATTAAGATAGGATAGGATAGCAGTTGTGCTATATTCTTTGTCCATAAATATCTCTTATGGGTTTTTGCTATTATTTCATGATCATGATTATACATGCGGGTGTGAGTTTTGCATTTTTTCTTAGAGAGGTCTATTATACAGCCCAATAGTAGTAGGTTGATGTGTGATTATGTGCCTAAATTCAAATGAGTTGACATGTTTCACTCTTAAATAATGATAATAAAAAATAAGTAAATGAAAATTGTATACTAATCTAATTAAACCAAGATAAAACTGGTTAAGAAGAAAGTATTTGCACCTAAATAGATTTGATCCCTTGGTAAAACCAGAGTTAAGATAGATCTATATTGGTATACGTATATGGTGGAAACCATTTCCTGATTTTACCTGTGAAGACTAGATTCATAGGTGGACTAACAAGCCGCCTTATTCTTGTTTCGTGTGGTTATGTGATAGTTTCTTAACTTTCTCTGCCATGTTGTTAAGACCCTGAGATCACTAACCTTAAAGGCATACCAACTATACACTGGAGGTGGGAGTGACGTGCTTATATATGCTCCATTTTGCCATGTTATACGCGGACTCTAATAGAAGAATATATGTAGGACAACTAATGTCAAGATGAGGTTCTATATTATATAGGCTCCATTTTTCCATGTTATACTCAGATTCTAAAAGAAGAAAGTAACCAGATTGTTACTTAGAAGAAAGTAACAATACTCAGATATAATCAACGAATAACGCTTGAGTATTGTTATCTTAGTGGAAAAGTAGACTAATAAGTTTTAAATGGTAGTTAAATAATATTATGTAAGTGGGTTGATTTGGGTGCCAAACGTCGTGAAGAGGTTAGTTATTGGTGTTTAGAGGGTTCTAAGTTTCATAGATATATTATGTACTCTGTGTTTTTAGGCGCTTGAAGCAATCCGTCAATCTATTAAAGCAAACCCTGAACCCAGAAGGCAAGCATAAGAGTTTTTGAAGCGGGCTTCTGATCAGCCCGACTATGGTATCACCATTCTGCAGCTTCTCTCAGAGGCTTCAGTGGATGAACAAATTAGACAGGTCTCCAACCAATTTGATTTCTAACTTGTTAATACCACATGGTCTCCAACAAATTTGATGTCTTTTTGGAAAAGAGCCATCAAAATATTTCTTATTGTTGAAACCTTTGAACATTTTGCAGGCACCTTTGCAGTTGCAAGAGTTAGTTATTGTCGCTCCTATGTTGAAATTACCAAAGTCCATAGGGTTGTTGAAGGAGCTAGAACTGATTGTCCTAGATTATCATACGAGTAATCTAGAAAGTTGCCAAACGAAATTTGTCATTTGTTGTCGTTGAAACGCTTTGAGTTAACAAATTGCTCAAAAATAAAATCCCTTCCATATTCCTTCGGAGATTTAACAAATCTCCACCACATCGATTTGTCTCACTCCTACTACTTGTAGACGCTTCCAAAGTCTTTCGTTGATTTAATTCAGCTTAATTATCTTGATTTGAGTTATTGCTATAATTTAACCATGTCAAGCGAAACACTTGGGAATATCAGAACACTTGAATACATAGATATTTCCTATTGTACAAAAATTGAAACATTGCCTCCCCAAGTCTGTCGTCAACGGTCCCTGCAAAACTTACATTTCTCGGGTACACACTTCAAATAATTGCCAGGTGCCTGATCCAGGTGGATATTGATGGCCACCCACCTATTCCACTTGGACCCACACCATTGTTTCTTTCAGTTTTTTCATTTTTCTTAATTGTAGCACAATTTACTATTTTTAGCAGTTTTTCGGGTCCTGAATTTCCGGAGCTATTTTGAGGCCCTAAACGACGTTTTTTGGGCATGAATGTGTTGACGAATATAAGTTTGTTCTAGACTCAATATTTTTTGTTAGCAGTGTAGTCCTCTGATAGATCTTTCTAACAATGTATCATGTGCGTCAAACAGAGATAGTATGCCAAAGTTACGACCTCGGGAAATTGATGTACCAATTTACCCCAACGGGGCCCATATTCAGGCGTTTCATCTCCTAGGGTTAGGTTTTTGGATGTTTAGGGTTTTCCATTGTTTCTCAATAATATATAGGCCTTCGAGCCTCATTGTAACACAGAGTTCAGAGGCCAGTAGTCGCCACATCTCTTCTCAGAGATAAGCTACCAGCGCCCGAGCTATTTTATTTCCATTCTGTCTATAAGCATATTTCAATCATTTGTTGTTAATGAAATGAAGTTTTACTTCCGCTGCATCTCTGTGTTTATGTGTATTTCTGTATTTCATTGTGTTCCTGCATAAATTCAGATCAGTGGTATCAGAGCAGTCTGCTCTTTCTCGATCCTTCTTTGCATGTCCCCAACGAGGTCGAGGTATAAGGAGTTAGGGCTCGATCTAGTTGAACCGTTGCAAGATCAGCCTGACAAATCCCGACGGCCACCCATGGGGGAAGAAAAGAAAGATGAGGGAGTAGGAGATCCTATCAAATTATTGCTCGAGGAGGCCCTCGAGAAACAAAGGAACGTGATGATGGACAACTTTGCCCAGATCCTTCAACGGCTGCCCATTGGCAGCGCATCTACATCCAACAGCCACTTTGGAGGCGCCACTCCTTTTAAGGTACAAGTAAACTTTGACATTCCCATATTTGAGGGCCAAATAGATGCAGATGTCATTGATAGATGGTTGAATCTGTTAGAAGGATATTTCTCGATTCATGACTTTTCCGACCGAGAAAGGATTATTTTTGCACTCCTTAAAGCCGCCCCCCATGTCAAGGATTGGTGGGAAACCTACTAGGAGCAACAGAGCGAGGGAGAACCCTCTCTGTTCTCGGTCGCACCCACTTGGAATTCTTTCCGAGATGCCATCAAGGAACAATATTATCCCGTGGGGAGCTATGAGGACAAATACATACAATGGACTACACTGCGACATCAAAGGGACCAATATGTGCATGAGTTGATGAATTTGTTCCATACCCGACGCACAAAGTTGGGTATCAAAGATTCGAAGAAACATTTGGTGTTAAAGTACTGCAGTTGTCTTCATAGATACATTCAGGAGGAAATGGAGTTCCTCGACATCTCCTCGCTTGGTGCAGCATACCGATATGCTGCCAAGATTGAGTAGAAGTTCAAATAGAAGAAGCGAGACTTTGGGTCTGCGAATCAGAAGCAAGGGAAAGGTACCGTCGAACAGAGGACCAAGCCAAGGCGAGGTGGCCCAGGACAACCCGCCAAAGCCGCAAGCAAAGAACAACACCACGAAGCCAAAAAAGGACACGGGGAAGTGGTGTGAGTTCCATAAGAGCTCCACTCACAACACAAGTGAGTGTCGGGCCAAGCAGTCACAAGTAGCCGAGTTGAAGGCTTTTGAATTGGATGCAGGATCTAACTCTGAATCAGAAACCGACAAGGGGAATGATAGGGGGAAGTAGATTATCGATGCGGAGCCCAACGCCACCGTTGCCACCACGAATATCCAGAAGAAGGAACCGGAAGATCCAGAGGAGGCGAAGCGCCTCTTCCATTCCCAGATGTGGGTAAAGGGTTCCCCGTTGCAGTTCATTGTCGACAACGGGATCTAGAAGAACCTCATCTCAGCAGAGGTTGTGAAATGGCTGGGATTGATGACCACAACACACCCACAACCATACACCATCGGGTGGCTGCACCAAGGATGGGACCTCCGCATCAGCCATCAATGTTGTCTTCCCTACAACGTCAAGCCCTTCACGAATGAGGTATTATGTGACATTTCTCCTCTTGATGTTTCTGATGTATTATTAGGCTAACCATACTTGGGCAATAAGATGTACAGGATACCGGAAATAGCACCGCCTACAACCATCTCTTTGATTACTGCAGAACAATGCAGTAAGCTCATTGCCAAAACCAGGAAATTTGTTTTCCTAATGATCCGCCCTCAGGGAAAGAAGAAGACTATGGCCACGACCTCCAAACAGGGCCCCTCTGCACGACAACAACAGATGGATAAGGTCATGGAGGAGTACGAGGACATCTTCACCTCCCCCGCAAGGGTGCCTCTACACTGTCAGGTCAAGCACCCATCGATCTGACCCCAGGTGCGTCGCTACCCAATGGACCAATCTATCGACGCTATGTTATGGAGAATGACGAAATCAAGAGGCAGATTCAGGAGCTGTTGTAGAAAGGTCACATCCGACCGAGTTCATTGCCATGTGGGAGCCTGATCGTGCTAGTGCAGAAGAAGGATGGGACTTGGAGACTTTGCATTGACTATCGGACACTGAACAAGATCATTGTCCGGAATAGGTACCCGATCTTACGAATTGATGACCTTCTGGACCAACTCAAGGGGGCGAAATATTTCAACAATATCGACTTGAAGTCTGGGTATCACCAGGTACCAATTGAACCCTCTGATGTGTGGAAGACTGCCTTCAAATCTAAGGAGGGCCTTTTCGAATGGCTGGTCATGCCTTTCGGGTTGACGAATGCCCCTGCAACCTTCATGAGACTAATGGACGACATCTTGCGACCATTCACCAACTCATTTGTAGTGTTGTACTTGGATGACATTCTGATCTTTAGCCAGACTTGGGAAGAGCACCTCCATCACATCCAACAGGTCCTCCAAACACTGCGACAACACAAGTTGTGTGCCAATTTGGAGAAGTGCACTTTTGGCATGACCCAGGTTCAATATCTGGGATACATTATTGATGAGCGGGGGGTGCATGTGGATCCAACCAAGATCCAAGTCATTCAGGATTGGCTAGCCCCAACCACCCTAACAGAGCTCTGCAACTTTTTAGGTCTTGCCAATTTCTACCGCAGGTTCGTGTTGGGATTCTCTCATATCACTTGGCTCTTAAGTCAAGTCACCAAGGGAGGAGCGAAAGCAAAATTCTTTTGGTCTGAATCTCAACAGAAGGCATTTGACGATTTGAAGCATCGCCTCTACTCTGCACCAGTGCTCACATTACTAGACTTGCAACGACCATTTGAGATCGAGACAGATGCTTCCGACTATGCTATTGGGCAGTCCTTACTCAACATGGGAATCTAGTGGCATATCACAGTGAGACACTTTTCGACACAATCTGGAAGTATCCCACTTATGAAAAAGAGATGTATTCCATTGTGCAGGCTTGCTGACAATGGAAGCATTACATTTTGGGAAAGGAAACGATCATCCACATAAACCACCGACCCTTGCGGTTCATACAGACACAAGGGAAGTTGAANGTACAAGAAAGGAAGCACCAATAATGTTGCAGATTGCCTTAGCCGACCCCCTATCATGGCGCTAACCACAGTGCTCAACTCTTGTGGGCACGGGACTTTCGATTGGCAGCTTCTGTACAAAAGTGATCTAGAATTCGACCACACATACAATACACTCTTGGAGGGTAAGCAAGTTCCTAATTTTCACATTGTAGTGTCCCCAAGGCTGAGCCTCGTTGCAAACCATGTTCTAAAAGAAATTGTAATTATGTTTTATAGGCCGGTGAGCCAAGTTTTTATAAGCTGGTGGCTTATGTGTTTGTTAGGCCAGGGAGCCTAAGGGTTGGAGGCCAAGGGCCTGATTTTGTACCTGAATGTATGCAGCACATTAATAAAATATTAACATCGCCATGGGCAGACCGACCATGATGAATGAGTGAAGGGGGACTAAGCATCCATAGAGAGGGCAAGGAATTAGGGGCTGGAAGGTGGGAAAAGGGGCTAAGTGTTGAGCCTAGGGGGCTTAAGCCTTGGGAATAATATTTTAAT